>WYDI02001815.1:0-48742 GCA_009867235.2 Psittacus erithacus
GCCCTCCTCTGGACTTGCTCCAGCAGTTCCATGTCCTTTTTATGTTGAGGACACCAGAACTGCACACAATACTCCAAGTGAGGTCTCACGATAGCAGAGTAGAGGGGCAGGATCACCTCCTTTGACCTGCTGGTCACGCTCTTTTTGATGCAGCCCAGGATACGGTTGGCTTTCCGGGCTGCGAGCGCACACTGAAGCCGGCTCATGTTCATTTTCTCATTGACCAACACCCCCAAGTCCTTGAGAAAAACGTGTAATAGCACTTTATATGGCTAACATTTATGCATGAGATTTGTCTGGATTATCTCCTGGTTGAGTAATCAGAAAATAATCATGCTAATGACTGTCTTCCCAAACTGATAAATATGACTTTTGAGAATGCTTTCTGAGCTTTCTCAGAAGCTTCTTAGCTCCCTAAAACTACATATCATGCAAGTTGAGGCATCTTGCAGTAAGTCCCAGGTACTGGGAGTGGATGTGATAGTTAAAGAGTTACTTTGATTATGAGATGAAGTGCTGAAATTTAGGGATTTCTGGAGATGGCAGCATGGACTTTGCAGGGAGCACAGAGGAAAAAAAAAAAGGTGTAAACCTTTCTAGCTACCAAACTTTAAATATTTACTCTCTAGTTCCAGAATTGCTGATGTCTGTTAGGATGACTGAAAGTAGGCCTGCAGAAAGAGATTATAGAATGTTACTCTTGCAGGCAATCTAAAGGGAAATCTTAGAACTTCCTGTAATTACAAAAAATAAAACCCAACACAAACATATAAACACAAAAAAACCCCAACAACAAAATTTAAACACCAGCATAAAAAAAAACTCCTAAGTTTTCACTAACTTTGCTTGTCATGAGCTGTTCTTTCCTGCACTATCTTCTGCTTTATTCCAGCAGGTTATAGGAAGAGGGCTATTCCACTGGTGGCCCACTTGAAACCTCTTTAAACCAGTCACTGGTTGAAATAATGCTGTCCAGCTATTTGAGTTTCACTTTATAGCAGCCATTTTGCATCAAAAAAGCATGTAGAACTAAAGAGTTTTCCCTTACACTATCTTAACATCTAGCCATGGTATTATTTGATAGTTGCATTTCATGCATTTTTAACTATTTTGCCTACTAATCACTTTCAGTTATGACAAGTGAGTAACTTAAAACACTCATTGCATTTAGGAGAAAGCCAAAACCTGTGTGTTAGTAAATAGTTCTTTCCTTGGTCTACTTCAGTTGACTCACTACTTAAATGAGATTATAAGAGTCATTTGTACTAATTTTAGGCTGCTTGTGTAGCTGATAGAATGAACTGAGCTGTTAAATGTGTGCCCTTGGTGGATGGGAGGATTAATCAAAGCACCTTCTTTCTTCTGTTGCATGCATAGGCCCGCTGTCAAAAACATTGTAGTTTAGAGCCTGATCAAGTATTAGACTAGTTCAGTTTATGGTGGCTAATGGACACTTTGTACCCTGGAAAGTATTGAGAAAGTTAGAACTTATCGATGATTTACTTAATGTGAAAAAACAAGAAGTCAGCATTCTTGTAAGGGTAAATTTCCAGATTAGCTATTTTTATATGCAGTTTGCTCCCTTGTAGCCATAGCTTTATGTGCAGGTGTGGAAATAAGAAACAAACTTCTAAAATACATATTCTCAATATGTTTTATGTCAAAGATAAAGGCTTAATTGGCATTTGTCCTGAACTGGATTTTGTAAGAGACTGTCACGCGAGATAATATGCTGCCAAAATGATTTTTGCTAGTAAAGCTTTAATTTCATTTCAGATTCTCAGATATTCTTCAGCTCTTTGTCTCTTTTTTTAAAGAAGTTATACAGTTCTGGTATTCCTGTCTCATATTTTCACTGGGAAAAGATTTAGAGCTTAGTTTGAAAATGTAACTGTTTTTTCAAATATTGTTTCTGCAGCACTTCAAGGACTTAATACGCCTACGTCGGACTGCAGAATGGCCTCGTTCTACTTTAGATACAGAAGTATCAACAACAAAGGAAACTCCAGAAATTGAACCACTTCCATTCACATTGGCACATGAACGTTGCATTTCTGTAGTGCAGAAGCTGGCACTCTTTCTCTTATCCATGGACTTTACTTGTCATGCAGATTTACTTCTGTTTGTTTGTAAGGTAAACAGACTATGGAACATCACTTCGTAGTTGCAATGGACATTGCATTGCATTAGCTTTCTATTACTGCTTTTTTGCAGGCCTGATGGTAAAAATTAGCTGCAGCATTAAAACTTCTAATAACCTCTGGTGAGATAGTTCTTCTGATCTGTTACTTCTTGTGTAACTTAGAATATGATGGCTTCAAAACTGCATAGAAATAGTAACTTAAAAAAATATTTTCATATGAGGACACTTGTAAAATTATGAAGTCTAAGCTAGTAAAAATACTTCATTTGCTTCTACACACAAGATAACGATCATAAAATTTAAAGCTACTACATATTTTCAGTGTTAAATATGAATAGGCATATATTTCTTTTTCTTGCAGGTTCTTGCTAGAATTGCCAATGCTACAAGGCCAACAATTCATTTATGTGAAATTGTAAATGAGACTCAGTTGGAAAGATTATTGCTGCTTCTCGTTGGAACTGACTTTAACAGAGGAGACATCTCTTGGGGAGGAGCATGGGCTCAGTATTCTTTGACTTGTATGCTGCAGGATATTCTAGCAGGTTTAGTTTATGTTTATATTTTTCAGAATGTACGTTACACTTGAATCTTTCTTCCTTCATTGTTCTTAGGGGTTTTTGTTATTATGTTAAAATCTGCTGACACTGTTAAGATAGGAAAAAAAAAAGAAACAAACAAAAAAACAAAGCAAAAAAAAAAAAAAAAACCAAACCAACCAACCACCATAATCAAAATAAAACCACCATGATATTGGGATTAGTGTGTAAAAAATGCAATTTAAAATTACAGTTACCATCAATCCTGAATTGGTAACTTGTGCATTGCAAAGTTAATGTTTGTATGGCCCTGATTACGTGAAAATTATTCAGAACTCCTCAATTTGAGGAAGTAGCCCTTAGAGAATTTAGAGTTGGGTGAAGAAAAACAGAATGTTGGCGTAGACTGTGGTGCTGGCTGTGGTGTTAATTTGTAACTGAAATTGGTTGTCTGCTTAATCTAATACGTAGGAGAGTTGTTGGCACCTGTAGCAGCTGAAGCTATGGAAGACAGTGCTTTGGGAGAAGATGCTGGAGCTTCGGCTGGGGATTCTGATGACTCTCTCCAGCAGTCCGCAGTTCAGTTAGTGGAGACAATAGATGAGCCTTTGACCCATGACATCACAGGTACATTATTCCATGACCTTGATGTATATATGTATACTGGAAAAAGTGGAAAAAAAATAATAACCCACAAACTTTGCTGTTATTCATCTATCAAAATGTCAGTAAAGGATTTTTGGTGATAGGATCATAGAATCATAGAATAGTTAGGGTTGGAAAGGACCTTAACATCATCTAGGTCCAATGCACCTGCCATGGGCAGGGACATAATAGGTTTCTGAAAATATAGGCAGACTGTGAGCAATTCCACTTAATTTTACATCTAATCAGGAAAAAATAGGTTTTTTTCTGATTATTTAAAAAAGGCAACTTGATTGCATTCGTTAACATTTTCCACTAAGAGCTGTAATATTTAAAAGCCTTAAAATTATCTGTTAAGTATCATACATATTTTATATAATTTGTACTTGGTCATATTAAAGCTCTTAATCGTTCAAAGGTGCTCCACCTCTGTCATCTTTGGAAAAAGATAAGGACATTGATCTTGAATTACTGCAAGACCTGATGGAAGTTGATATTGATCCTTTGGATATTGATTTAGAGAAAGATCCTCTTGCAGCCAAAGTCTTCAAGGTATGATACACCTGCATTTGCAGGATAAGCTTTACATGGGAAATAGTGAAATCCTTTCTCTTTGAGCTTCTTTGTTAGTGATATTTGATCTCTTAGACCTTTTAGCCTTTTACAAAGGTTTAATGTAGAGTGACAGGAAAGAATGTAAAGGTTGTGCTCACATCTCGGGCATTTTCATATCTCAGTTGACTACACACCATTTTGCTTTTGCATGAAGATACCTGCATAAACAAGAGGTTCTGAGTTAACTCATACTTCACATGTTAAAAGCAACAAAAGCATAATATAAAAGAAAAATAAGGTTTCTTTTTTTCCTTTTTTATTTTTTTTAAGAACAGAGTGCCATTTGTTTCTGTAATTGATCTTTAGAGTTAATACTGCTAGTATTGTGTTTAGAAAAGTAAGTCAGCACTAAATAGTGGTCGGACCACCTTCAAACTCTGACATGAAGCAACTGACTTAAAGACTTAATTCACTATGGAACAAGAAAATTAAGTGCTTTTATAGTCTGATGTACTAAACATATCGGAGGTAGTAGAGTTGCGTTTAGATGTAATAGTATATTGTCAAGGTATATTTAAAAAAGAGATTTGGTTGTAAAGAAACACAGCTGTTCATAATAATGTTTCTTTTCTCTGTCCATAAGGATGATGCTTTCATTTGGAGTTTTCCCACTCCTCTCAATATTGACTTACATCTTCAGCCTCATTTGAACTAACCTAAATTATTTTTCTTACCATTTGCTCAGACAACACTATTTTTTTTTCTATATTCCTTCATATGTCCTTCCACTGTCTACCTATCACATAAAGATTTTCTTTAAATTGCACCCTACCAAAAATTCCACTTTTGCTTAATTTTTGTGTTACTGATGTTTCCTTCCTTTATTCTGTCTTTTCATGTGGTAGTACTCCTTAGACCACTTCGTCCACACATATCTTCATGATCTCATCTTATTACAGTTGATACTGGATCTTGCCATTAAAGACAGGCATACACAAATTGCCTTAATACAGTCTTACATGACTTTTTTTTCATTTTGTGGTCCATTTGCTTTCTTAGTGTCTTAAATTGACATTTGAATGGAGATTATTCAGTTCTTTCTCTTGCAGACCCCAGTACAAATAATCTCTGAGCCTCACTGAGGCTTCAAGCTACTTTAATAGTACAGTTAATGCTATAGTATTCTGTCTTAGACAACTACTCAAAATATCTGTGTCTTCACTTCCAAATAAACAAAATGGTATGAATGTGAGAATAAAAACTGATGATAATTGGCTTCTGTAGTCTTTCAGATAGCTAACTGCATTGCTGGGTTTTGACAATCACTAAGGATTCAGTAGCTTATACTGCAATAAAAATGGAAACAAAATTTTTTAAAGCTATTACATCCAATCTTCTGGTTTTAATTTTTTGTAACTTCAGTGTTTGTTGTTTGTCATTACAAATGTTATTCTTTTACATGGGCTGTCTAAAGAGTTGCTGTGTATTTTTTTCTTTGTTGCTTTGTTTGTTTTTTAAGCCTATAAGCAGCACCTGGTACGATTACTGGGGTGCTGATTATGGCACCTATAATTACAATCCTTACATTGGAGCCGTTGGAATTCCAGTTGCAAAACCACCGGTAACTACAGAGAAAAATGGATCACAAACTGTGAGCGTGTCAGTGTCTCAAGGTAAGTAATGAACTAAAGTTCTGTTCAGTGTTCCTTTTCTGAGATGCTGTATTTGACACTTTTGCATATCAAATGATGTAAACAACCTATATGTATTGAATGGAAAGAAGTAACTTTTCTATATGCCACAGTTTTTCTGTGGTAGCTGGGAAAATATTATGTGAAGTTTCTATTTAAATCAGTCTAATACAGCAGAAAATCCTATTTTCTAGCATTTTTGAATTCACTCATAGGCAAGTTTAAACCTTTCCTGTTTTCTTAGGAAATTTGGGAAGCTCTTTTCTAGTTTAGTTGGCTGATAGTTTAGATAATTGGCTCTAGCCTAAAGAATGAGGTGGCACACTTGTTTAATTTGGAGTTGATAGGTCTTTCCCTTGGACGCTGAGGAAACAGCTTTTTAGTTCTTGGTCAAGAGCTGTTACTTTAGGAAAAACAGGCTTATCACACATGACTAAATGTGCATTTTTTTATTATAGTGGCTGTGAAAAGAAATGTATGTGTCACAGAAATTTCCTATTTGATTAATTATATATTTTACACCTGTCAGAATCTTACGTTCAGTTCAGAGTATAAATTTCGATGTTCTGGTTTCATCACATATTAAAGTGAATCTTCCTGTTAGCAATTCTGAGGACTGTTTGGTTTGGGGTTTTTTTTTTTTTCAGTTTAATGTGTGCTGTATAGCTATATTGCTTGCATTGGAAGTAAATGATTATAAATGTCTCTGATATAATTCAGTTTTACCCTGTTTGTTGCCTTGTGTAGCTTTAGATGCACGTCTAGAAGTTGGACTTGAACAGCAGGCTGAGCTGATGCTGAAAATGATGTCCACCCTGGAGGCTGATTCCATTCTACAAGCATTAACAAACACATCTCCTACATGTAACTACATGTTCTAAAATCATTTGCTTCACATAATGACCATGATGCTTTGAAATTTGCAGCTAATTTTTATTGCAGTCACTTAGCAGCGTGGAAAAAGTTATATTTTGCTTGAATTTTCTTGTTAGGCTGAGCATTAGAGATTTTTTTCATCAGATTTTTGAGTTATGTGTGTGCATGTGTTTAAAACATTTTGTGAAACTGGTCAAATATGCTGGATTTCTTTGAAAGTACATTGCACTACAGTGGAGGAATTGTTTTTATTTTCTGATCTAGGTGCAAGTGGACATTAAGTTTCCTGTTTTTGTGAACTCCCATTCATTGTGGTATTTCAGATGTTTGAAAACTGCTTTGCACTTGGCAGTTTCACCTGTTTAACGGTGAAAGTGAATATATTTTAATATAGTTTTAAACTCAGTTGTTCAGTAAGCTTTATGTTATAAAAGCACACATAATGCCAATTTACTTCTGAACATATTTTCAGTGAGTTGCACTGCCTATCTTGTTAAGATGTGCTTCTTTATAGCTGTTCGGGGTACCTTAATATGCATGCAGTCATTAGTTGAATATCTGATAATCAATTAGGTTTAGTGACATCCTCAGCCTTTATTCTCTAGAAGTTTATTATTGATTGCAATAGTTTTACCATAATGCAAGGAAGAGATGTACAGTTGTTTGTCTTACCATTGTGTTACCAAGACACTCCTGTAATACATGTTTACTGTGAAAATGTTTGTGTGGGGGTCTCTTTTCAAGCATTTTTTGTGAAAATGAAGATGTCTTATATTCAAGTATGCCTTTCATAGTATGGTTGCCAGTAGTCCAGCTCAGCTGAACACTACATTGAACGTCGTCTTGTAAATTACGAGTGGTTTTCTCTGAAGTATAAAATGCAAGGAAATAAACATAAAATTACTTTTAGCAACTTTTGCAAAATAGTTCATGGGAGGATGGCACTTCTTGTTTTGTTTTTTAGTAACCCAGTCTCCTAGTGGAACAGATGATTCATTGCTAAGAGGATTACATGCTGCTAATCAGAATGCCCAGTTGATTGTACAGTTGTCATCTGTACCTATGCTGAGTGCATGCTTCAACAAACTCTTTTCCATGCTACAGGTCCACCATGTTCAGGTATAGAATTATGAACTTTGAAATGTTTGGATAGTATTTCTTGCTAAATTAGAAAGTTGTTTTCCTATACCTCTTACTGATTAGGATTCAAGTAACCTGTTATGTTATGTGCTTTATTGCTTATGAAGCTGTCATGGACAACAGTACCAATAGTGTAATAGACAAGCTGCTGAAAGGTTTTATTAAATAGGACATTTCTTGTTGCAGTGAAAGAAGTTTGTAGGTTCACTGAAAGATAATAGTTAGCTTATTAGTGAAGATTGTCGTTTAGTATTCAGTCTCCCATCTGTGGACATTTTAAAAACCCAGCTGGATAAATCCCAAGCAACCCAGTCTGCTGTCTAATTTGGACCTTCTCTGAGCAGAAGATTGGCTTAGATAGCATTCAGAGATCCCTTCCAACCTGAATTATTCAATAATCCTAAATGTTAAAAGTGTCTTTTGAGAAGTCATTGGTTTAGCGACACTTTTTTGATACATACAAAGGAACACCACGTGTGCTATGTAAGTGATGAGGTGCCTGCCTGCCTGTTCATATTTTAATTGGGTGACTGACCCATTCCTCAGTAGTTCTTTAAATACCTCATCCAAAATACAGTTTGTGGTGTAAAGGACCTTGATGCTCCCCCAGAATGTCTGGTAGTTATTTTCCTCAGGGGAATTTTTCAGTGAGCATCAGTGTGTCCATGATAGGAAAGGAGGTTTCCCAGTAGTTAAATTGGCCTTTTGAATAATTTTGGTTGAGTGGTAAACATTGCTTGACTATATTAAGACATTCCAAAAGCTTACATGCAAACCAAGGTTACAAGTATAAGGTTCTGATACACACTGCTCAGAAATGTTTGTAAAGCTGCTTTTTTTTTTCTTAAAATAAGTTTGAATAAGCTTCTTAAGAAAAATTTAACTGTATTTAGAGAACTCAATTACCAAAACATAGCAGAAGCATTTTCTAGTTATGCTGAATTTGCCTTGAATATTATGGTTATAAGAGTCTTCAAATCCAGCAAATTCAGTAAAGGAGTGTGTGTGTGTGTATTATCAGTGAAACAGTAGCAGCTGAGAATGTAGATAAGGCTTTTGAAATCAAAACAGATACATGTTACGCATTTTTCCAGAACTCCAGAGTGTGATTTTGGTCTGACAGTGGGGTTTCCTCCCCACCCCCCCTTTTTTTTTTTTTCAGCTTGAATCCCTTTTACAGTTATGGCTCACATTAAGTCTGAATTCCAGCTCCTCTGGAAGTAAAGATAGTGGCACTGATATTTTCCTTTATAATGCTAATCGAATACCTGTCATTTCCCTGAACCAAGGTAAAATACATTAAATGTGGGAAGTTTAATTTTCAGGAACTGTAAGATAAGTTTGTTGGGTTGGATTTTTTTAATTAGTCAATTTTTACAGTAAATATTCTTGATAAGATCGGTCTTAAGATGATTTCTGTGCTCTATAAAAGAGCCCTTGGGCTCATTATCTTCTTAACGTGAAAAATGTGTGACTAGTTGTAACTGAGGAGGTGAATTTGCACAATCTCCTCAGAAATTAAAGTGTAAAATTTGTGGGGTTTAACTCATCATTACACCGAGGGGGGATTTTTAAAATGCACTTCTTAGTCTAAGGTGAACTGTGCACCTCTATGGACTTCCCTGACTTATCAAATGGGTTAGTGAGAAACCCTATTCCTTTCTGGCATCAAATTACTATGGTAGTACAAAGATATGCAGAATTTGGTTTTTTCTATTGTACATTATACTGTATGGTTTAGAATCTGTGATCTCTTCTGGTTATAGTTCAAAACATTAATGCCTGCTATAACAAACCTGTTAAATTGACTTCCATGAGAGCATTTTGGAACCAGTTTCTTTGCTTCGTTTGTTCTGAGATGTCAGGGTGTGGGCACTGTATAAAGTTCTGTGGGACAGCGTCTGTGAAGTGTTGGTGTGGCATCTTTTCCTAACTTCCTGGAACAGTAGTTGACAAAACAAAGTAAATTCAACAGTACTAACATTAATAGTAAACATAGCACCATACAGTAAGAATAAGAAATTTATAGTAATACGCTGAAGATTAAAGCTTGAACAACATATTTTTCTTGACAGCTTCAGTAACTAGCTTCCTGTCAGTTCTGGCGTGGTATCCAAATACCTTACTCCGGACATGGTGCCTTGTGCTTCATAGCCTGACTCTCATGACAAATATGCAGCTTAATGGTAAGTTTTGTCCTGCTATCTTCCCTTCTTTCCCCTCCTCATCCTTGGGAGTGTAGAGCAGATTCTTTTGGGGAACTGTCATATGCCAGGATTTTTAGTAACCACTGTCTTGGGCAGGTCAAGTTCATGGTCAGAAAATCTTAATCTCGTTATGCCATTGCTTGCTGATAAATCTGTTCAGAATGAGAGCTCAGGCTGTGTAAATTGTGTGCTTCAGAAATTCTTACCTGAGGAGTGCAAGATATTTTTTAAGGATCAACTCAGTACCCCCATCATGTCATTTCAAAGCAATAACCTTAGTTTATTACGTGATCCCGGGACAAATTGTGCAAGAATGGTGTTTAAAATCAGTATTTGATGGGTGACATCTGGAGCCATTTAATGTCACGTAAAGGAAGGTGGGTAGAAGCAAATCTACAATGATAATCATACGTGGCTAGGAAAATTTCTCAGAGCTACAGATGCTCTCAAGTAAACAGCCGTCATCTGTCAAATCATTCTCAAAGTGCATTTACTCATCTCTTCCTTGAGCAAGAACTAATCATGTTCTCCTCACACACCCTTTGCTTCTGTTATTGTTGTCACTGGAAATACTGTTTGAGAGCAGTGTTTCGAACATAAACGCTACCTGACAGAGTGCATAGTGTAGATGCATCCTGAAAACTGAGCTAGAATGCCAAACAAAACTTGTTAGATTATAAATATAATGTAAAAAAAAAGAGGGGGATGTGCTTTATATTGTAGTGACTTTTTTTTTGCTGTTAAATATAAAATATGAAAATAACCTAAGTTTTGTCTATATATTTTAAAATTAATTTGGATACTCAGTACTTTTGGACAAACTCATGTGACATCTAGTTCAAAGCTGAAGCTGTACACAAAGTTTGAATGATGCAGTTACATTGAAACGATGGCAAATTGCAGAAAACTGAAAAACAGGATAACCAAATTCAGATTAACTTCTGAATTTGATTAGCTGTCAGCTGCAGCTGCATGTATTTTACTGATAGCGATTTGTCTTAAATTTCAAAATCATTTATATGGAACTTAAAATTAAAAAAAAACCTGTAACACAAAAGGCAGTAATGTAACAGGTCTAAGTATATGTGCAAGCGCTAGAGCTTGCCATATTCTTAGAGACCTGAGTATCATTTTTGTTTTTAACTTGTATTATAATATACTCAGGACCACCTGCCAAAACCAGAAAATGAAAAAACCCTCCCCACCATCAACCTACTTACCTTATTTCCTTAGAGGGAACATCAGTGTATTGTATGTTTTACCCCAGTAATGTTCAGTGGTGCAGATTCAGCAGGGGAAAATAAACTGGGAAGTTCACTCAGGCTGATGTTTCTAAGGCACAGCCTGCAGTGGAAGGCTTCTCTGTTCTGAAATGTTTGTTTTTTCGTTTAGAGAACCTGTGAAATTGTGTGTTTGCTTTCTAAAGACTTGTCCCTCACCCAGACAGCACTTAACCTCTTCAACTTTTGCAATATGGAAAGTAAACTAGGGCAGGCTGTGTTATAGACAATAGTCTATAATACAGTGGAACTGGAATGCTGTGAGATGCTTTCTTGTTTTTATTCAACCCCAGCTATTGCCATCAGTCATAGCCGTATAGTCTTGTTCCACTACTAATGTTGATAAATCAATGCAAAATGGTTTGCATTGTTTTACAAGACATACTTTCAGCATTAGTTTTCTGCATTTATCTAAAGTAAGAAATCCTTTTATAGTTTGAGAATAAAATGGTATTTGTTAAGGGAAAACTTACTTTGAATTATCTTCTCATTCCATCTTCTTGTAAGGATTTCTTTTATAGCAGGTGTCTTTCTAATGCTATTTTTATTTAATTTCTCTGAAAGCTTTTCCGTTGAGATAGAAGGAATCAGGGTTTCATTCTGGTGTTGACAGAGATATTTCACTCCTATTAGGGATCATTAGTTTAATGCCCCTTAGTTTAAGGAAAGTATTGTGAATGAAGAAGACTGATAAACAGAGTGACTAGTAAGTAGTTCATGATTTGGTTCTTTCAACAGCCTCCCTAATTAAGAATCTTATCTTGGGACGTGAAGGGATGCCAGCCAAGCTCTTGTAGGAGGGCATCATTTCCTCTTAATTTTATCTTATGTATGATGTGATACAATCCCATTTGGACTATCTTCAGCAGTAACCTGTAACTTCATTTAGATAAGTGTGATATTATAAGAATATGGGGTTTTTATTCAGTAGGTAGTTATGCTTTTTCTCAAGTTGTTTTGAATTGATTCAGTGTACAACAGTTGAATGAGTAAGACTTCACATTTAATAAAGCTCATTTGTTTGATCATTGAAGGGTGTATTCTAATTCTGGTTCTCAGAGTTCTTATCTCTTAAGCTCTCTACAGTTTTAATCAATGTTAATAAGTCTCTGAATGTGCCAAGGACAAAAGTATCTTGATTGTTTACGGGTTAATAGAACATGTAGTCTCTGTCTGGCAAACTAATATATGCATTAAGGCTTATTAAAGTGTTTGACTAGCAAAGAAAAACAAATTGAAATGTCCGTATATGTTACTTCTGCAAAATGAAGCTCTACTTTCAGGAGGTACTGCCTTAGGAAGCCTGGAACACTGGTAGAACAGTTTGAGGGATTATACCTGTATTTAATGGAAAACTCTATGCTTAAAACTGTAAATCTGAGTAAGCAGTAGCTAGTCTTGCTGAAAATATTTACACATCATGAAATAAATACAAGGGATATGCAGTATAAATGATTTACACTGAATACTTATGATTACAGATTTAACTCTTATGTCTTTATTTTTAAGCTGGTCCAAGCAGTGCCATTGGAGCTCAGGAAAGTACTGCCCAGTTGCTGGTGTCAGATCCAAACCTCATTCATGTGTTAGTAAAATTTCTTTCTGGCACTAATCCTCATGGAACAAATCAACACAGTCCACAGGTAACTAGCAATTAAAATAAAGAGAAAAAGACTCTTCATATAATAGGATTTTGGTACACTTGACATGAACGTGTGTTATTCATAGTATATTCTTGGCTTGTTTCTTTTTTTGGTTATAGTCTTAGTTGGCTCTGAGCAACCACAGGCAAGTTTGTATTGGTTATGCCTTCTGAATAGTGACCATAAGTTTTTACAACTACTTGGGGACTTCACACAGGGAAAAAATGCCACCTGATACATCAATGAATGTGTTCCCTGTTAGGATTCCTTAGTTGCATGCATGAAAAAAAGTTAGAGTCCCGTTAGCTTCCTGAAGTCTTATTGGCAGTTAAAATGGCAATGAAGAGTAAGTTTAAATAGCTGATAATTCCAGAATTTAAAATTATGCTATTATTTTCTGTCTGTTTCTGAATTTATATGGGGTCTGCTGTTGCTCCTAATTTCAACCATTTTTCTTTTTTTCTTTTTTTTTCTTGTTTTGTTTTTACAGTGTTTGAAACATCTGTGAGTAGTGATTGAAAGAAAAGCCCAAGTTAACTTAATTGTATGTAACATTAGACAGGAATTTGAAACTATTAGTTTAAGAGACAAAAGACACAGTATTTTCCAGATTTTTTTCCAGAAATCACGTTGTCTTTTGCAGAACTTAAATACTGTTCTGTTCCCTTAATTTAAGGCACTTACATGTAAATGTGTGGTTTGTGAAAAAGCATTCAGATCAGCACAGAAATGTATTCTGTGTGAATGCATAGTTTGCGTTGCTGAACAGAAAATCTCAATCTGCAAAATGAGTCTTAGGCAAAGAATTATTTGCTTTTTGCTCATGGTTTCTAATAGAAAAACACATAATATAAATTGATACAGAATAGTTCTGTGAAAACCCGGGAAAATTTTTCAGAAAGTAAGTTAAGCTACGTAATACTTTTCTGTTCTTAGAAAATTTCCCATTGGATACTACTCACTGTCCTTGAAGACATTTCACGTTCTTATAAAACTTATTAAAATGCCTTTCTCTCTAGGTTGGGCCAACAGCGACGCAAGCTATGCAAGAATTTCTTACTCGATTACAAGTGCACCTTTCTTCAACTTGTCCTCAAATGTTCAGTGAATTTTTATTGAAATTAATACATATACTTTCAACAGAAAGGTAAATCTTATCTATTTTTTTTCTTTTCATGCCCTGTTTATCTTTATATCTGTGTGAGCATTAATCACAACTAAGATGTATATGACCCTCGTGTCATCCTGTTGAGTTATATATGGATGGAGATCTTAGATGTTGCTGCAGAACTACCAGCAAGATCTGGGGTGCTTCTGGCATGTGGAAGAGTGCAACTGGAATCCACACAGAGCCATCTTTGTGTGAGGGACAATGAATAAAAGCACTGAACAGTTGTTTGAACTGATTTTATGATTTTATAGAGACCTACAATACAGGCCTTGTTAAAGTAATCCTTAAAATAGGGGCACTGTTGATTAGTTTACCTATTTTAAAAAGAGTATTCTGAGACCCCTGAATTAATGAAAGTTTCTAGGAATTACACATAGATTGTGAAAATTGTATGGATAGCTTTTATAACGTCGTAGGATGAAATACGAGATTGTATAATGCTATTCATGCAAAATGTATGTTTGTTGTTTTGTCTTCTGTTTCTCTTCTCACCAAACAGTGGAAAACCCCCTCTGCCCCACTATTCTGGGGCCTACTGATGACCAGTCTTCCAACTAGTATAGATAACAAGTGCCATTGGCCAGAGGAGAGAAGAGCTTATGGCTTGCCTTTTATAAGAGAAAGCTCTGCTTTCTCAAGACTAGGTCAATGAGCACAAAACTACTGTGTAGTGCACTAAAAATCTGGCAGTTGTTTGCTCTGAAGTGCATGAAGAATTATCATTTATTTCTAGTACTGGTGTTCCGGTCATCCCCGGACAAAAGCTTTGTATAGTTAGGGATGAGCTTCCTTAATTTCTGGCTTCCCAGTAGGTGGCACTTTGGTGTTATCTGTTCTTTAATCATGCAGAAAACTGTTTCAGCCTTCTCTAAGAGATCTTACTTTAGTAATTTAAATTGGATAAGTGGTGCTTACAGGGTTACACTGATAACTCACTTATACAAAAAATCCATAATACAATAAAATCACTAATTCACAATGAATCTTGGAATGCTTATCTTCATGCCATAATTTATTTGAAATAAGCTGCATGAGAGCATGGAAAGAATAGTTTTTGGAATGCGTTAGTTTTGGGGGTTTTTTTTTTGTATTTTTAGACAAATCAGAGGTGAACTGAAATGCCATAAAATGGAAGCAAAGCACCAAAAAAGGGTTTAGGTGGTTATTCCTGAAACCTCAGGTAATTACTGGAGTGTAGCATGTCTGATCAAAGCAGAAGATTGATTGCGAAGAAAACTGGTATTTTACTATTGGAACGAATTAAATGCCGAATATTTTCTTCAGGGCTATTTATATAAAAATGTTTTCTTCTGTACTTAATTTTAAAAGTCATACTAAGATTAGTCAATGTCAAGAGATAAGGAGAAATATATCAAAAATCAGTAACTAACATTTCAAGAATTAGCACCAGTTTTATCTTAAATGTACTGATTCAAAAGGTTCAATTTGTAGTCCACCAGTATTGTGCAAAAGCAATTGGGAAAATAAACTTATCCCTAAAAGAGACTTCCTTCAAACAATCAATCTACAAGCACCAACCTGTGATAGTTTGAGTACCTTCTCATGGATGCCTTATGTATCATTATTATTTAGATAGTTTAAACCTGACCATTCTTCTTTCTGCCTTGGGGGAGAAGAAAACCAGCAAAACCTATGGGATTAAAAAACCCATCATGATTTCCTATTAGAAAACTAATAATCCTAATGATTTTAAAGTACTAGATTGCTTTTTCACATGAACTTTCCTTGCAAAAAAAAAAAAAAAAAAGATGGATCCTGGACTTTTTCAAATGAATCTGTAATCCTCAGTGGATATCAGGGAAGTGATAGCACGAGCAGGTTCTACAGTAATGACCAGTACATTAATTAAAAACTTAAGAGTGCTTGACTCATGATCAGATTGTGCTTCAACATGTGTTTCTGAAAATGGCTGGAGTTTCATCTATTGAAATTCTGATGTGCTTTCTGAGTCTTTAAAAATCAAGTTAAAAAAAACCCAAAGCACCAAAAATCCAGAACAAACCCAAAACCAAAAGAAATAAACTACTTAAACTTGTTAATGCTGAATGATGAATTTTTATTTATGGTGGTTTTTTTTTTCCTTTCAGGGGTGCTTTCCAGACAGGCCAAGGACCCTTGGATGCACAAGTGAAACTCTTGGAATTTACCCTGGAACAGAATTTTGAAGTTGTATCAGTTAGCACTATTTCTGCAGTGATTGAGTCTATAACCTTCCTTGTGCATCATTATATTACGTGTTCGGACAAAGTGATGTCTCGCAGCGGCTCAGACAGCTCTGTGGGTGCTCGAGCATGTTTTGGAGGGCTTTTTGCCAATATTATCCGTCCAGGTGATGCCAAAGCAGTTTGTGGAGAGATGACAAGGGATCAACTGATGTTTGATTTGTTAAAACTAGTCAACATTTTAGTTCAACTGCCGCTTTCCAGTAACCGAGAATATAGTGCCCGTGTTCCAGTAGCAAGCAGTACTACAGACAGTGTATCTGATGAAGAAAAGGTTTCAGGAGGCAAAGATGGCAATGGAAGCAACCCTAATACTCAAGGGTCAACTGCATATGTGGCAGACTTGGTGTTAGCCAACCAGCAAATTATGAGCCAGATTTTGTCTGCACTTGGCCAGTGTAACAGCAGTGCTATGGCAATGATTATTGGTAGGTATATGTAGTTTATTTATTTGTAAATAAAACAGAAGATCTTTTGGGGTGATGGAATACTTAAAACTTCTGCAAACTCATAAATTGAGTGTAGACACGGGAGAATGCATCACAGAAATGACAGGCAGAGGCTGATAAGTGAAAGAAAAAAGAATGTTATATGAAAAAACATAACATGAGGTGGGCGACAGTAATTAAAACCGAACAGGAATGCATTTGGCATTTGAATTTGCTCTATCTAAGAATGGTCAGTGTTCAAAGGAGCCTCTGGAGATAATCAAGTCCAGCCTCCCTGCTCAAAGCAGGATCAGCTCAGAGCCTGCAACAGAGAGCAAGTTTCTCATTACCTTGTCCAGCTGGGTTTCTGGTTCCTCAAGGGTAAAAACTCCGCAACCACCCTGGGCTGCTTGTTAACAATGTTCAGTTATTCTTAAAGTAGAAAACCCTTTTTCTTAATTTTAAATGGAATTCTTGTATTTCAGTCTATGCCCATCACATGCCTCTATGCACAAATTAGTCTTCAGTTTGTGCTGTAGACGCATTACCTCAGTTCTGTAAGTATTGCATTACTTTTTTTCAGTCGTTTTTGAAAACAGTCAAATTACAGTTAATGGCCCTTGCACAGAATACATAAACTTTTTTATTCCTCTGTTGTACCAGAAATCTCATTAACATTGTGCTTGTCAAGCACGTACCTAAGGTGCATTTTCTCAAAGAAACTATCTTGATGTGACTTGCTTGTAAGCAGTGATGTTAGCATAGGGTTTATTTGCAAAAATGAAACCACTGCCTGTAAATGTTTGTGTGTGCAAAACTGGAAAAACATTTTGCAGGAGGATAGGCAAAGAGCTTGCACTCCATTTCAGGCATAAAGACTTGTAAAATGTGGTTCTCTTTATAGTGATTCTCTGGTCTCAAAGTACCTCTGGCCTTTTCTGCGCTCATCTCTTTTAAGCAGACATGAAACTGTTAACCAGTGCTATTAGCAGAAAGCAGTATATTTTTTGGATGAGAGCATGTGAATATTAGACCAGTGGTTCATTTTGACATAAGAACAATTGAGGAAAGATCTCCAGTAGTCAAATTAAACAGCAGGCAGGAGCTGTCAAGTCTGGATTTCGCTGTTGGAACCTTGAAATTAATTCTAAAACATCTCCTCCTTTACTCTGCATAATTGGTGTCATATTGCAAATACACTATGAACACAAAAAGTAGTTTGTTCTGGGAATGGTGGTTTGTTCTGAGTATGAGCTGCTTTGGAGTATAATTCAGATACTCTTCTCTTAAACTTTGATGTCGTTCTAACCACTGAGTCCTAACCACTGATTTCTAACCACTGATGTCTGTCCAGTGACTGTTTTGCATTTTGAAAAATTTTGGAAAGACAGTCTTATTTCAAAATGTTTTCATTGAATTCAGGATTCAGGGCCAGCTGATCCCTTCAGTGGATTGTTCCTCCTGCGGTCTTTTGATATAGGTTATTGAAACTAATTTGTATGTGTATTTTGAGATGTAACACAGTTATTTGTAGTTTTAGTTCCTTCATGAAAAATCGTATTAAGCTCTCTCCAGACAATTTCTATGAACAAGACTGCTGCCAAGGTTATATGTGATACAAAATCAGTTATCAGCATACAGTAGTAAATATGTAATACCTAGTGCAGCATGCTAGCTAGCCAGGAAAGATAAAGAAGACAATGTCTGCATATGTGTACTGATGTGGCTTTGGTGTTAAAAATTAATGCTAATCATGTTAATTTACTACACCTTGTAAGCCACCTCCTCAGGAGCCAGGAAGGCCTTGAGTAATTAATTTGTCACATGAAGTTAAAACATTTGTTGGATTTTCTTTATGACCATTTTGTCTACTTATTTCATTAGGTTTTTATGCTTTGTCATTGACAGACAATGAAAATCATACAAGTAAAAGTATTCCTCTCCTTGCCTACCAACTCCCTGCTTTAAAGTCTTCACAGCAAACCCACATTACTTGTCTCAAGCTTCACCACTGATTTCATTTAGCTTTCCTAGTCTGTCCAGAGGCTGACTCTTAAGGCTTCTTTTTTGTCTGTCTCCATGCATCCAGTGCTTATCAGTATTTTCTTTCTTGACAGCTTTAAGATGGTTAAAGTACTATAGCTGTCAATGCTGTTGCCAAAATGTTTCTCTAAGGCATGTTCCAAAGATGACTTGAACACATCTTTTACTATAATTTCTTAGTATAACTGCAGTTTCTCTAAATGGAACAGCGTTATTCCATAGATTCCTCCCACTCAAATCTAAAACCACTTTAAAAGCTTTTCCAGATAGATGTGGTATGCTTGATAAGACAGTTGTAGTCTCTTCCTTGGGAAGACTATTCTTAGAATCATAGAACAGTTAGGGTTGGAAAGGACCTTAAGATCATCTAGTTCCAACCCCCCTGCCATGAGCAGGAACACCTCAGACTAAACCATGCCACCTGGGGCTCTGTCGAGCCTGGCCTTGAACACTGCCAGAGATGGAGCATTCACAACTTCCTTGGGCAACCCATTCCAGTGCCTCAGTACCCTTACAGTGAAGAACTTCCTCCTTATATCGAATCTAAACTTCTCTGTTTAAGTTTGAACCCATTACTCCTTGTCCTATCACTACAGCCCCTAATGAACAGTCCATCCCCAGCATCCCTATAGCCCCCCTTCAGATACTGGAAGGCTGTTATGAGGTCTGTGTTCTTTTGCTTTCTATCCTCAGTTTCAGCACTATGTAATCAATATTGCTGAATATTGATATTCAGTTAAATCCTTATGAATAAATCCTAAGCTGTAACGCTGAGAAGGAGAATTTTGAGAGGTATTTCTGATAGAAATATATATATTAAATATTTGGGTTTGGTTTTTTTTTTGGCTGTACAAATGCATTTCTATTATATGAAAAAAAACCTTTTCCTTCTGGCTAGGAGTTATTCCAGTCCGTGCGGTTCTTACTCTCTTTCTTTCACTAAATACCTTAAAGTCATTTGTATATTACCTAAAATTGGTTTTAAATTCCTGACCCCCATCCAGGGTTGAGTCTTCCTACTTATACTGTAAAGAAGGTAGCACATATCTGAGAGCACTAATAGTAATTTCTTTGATCCCAAAAACCTGATTCAGTTTGTAGTTTGTAAAATCCATGTGGACATTTAACTGGAAAGGAATTTAAATATCCTTGAGTTGTCGTTAAGTGCTGTAATGGTTTTTTTGATCTCAGTTTCTGACCTTTAAAGTGTTCCTGTTTTCACTAAGGTGCAAGTGGCTTACATCTCACTAAACACGAAAATTTTCATGGTGGCTTAGATGCAATATCAGTTGGAGATGGGTTGTTCACTATCCTGACAACACTTAGTAAAAAAGCAACAACAGTGCAAGTGATGCTTCAGCCGATTCTTACCTACATGGCCTGTGGGTACATGGGAAGACAGGTAAGTTCCTTTAGGTCTGCTGTGCTTCAGAGGAATTACGGATTAGTTGATGGTGTCATTTATAATAAGTTCACAAACCTGAACTAGCACTATGTAAAAGTAATGTTAACATTTTTCCAACGTCACTTCAGTTTGGTGCTGAAGTTAGGAAGCCTCCCTCCATTGCCGATGGTAGAGGGAGTGTGAGTTTCTGTAAGGACATTTCAACATTCCTATAAGTGTTCCTGGCTAAAAGCTTGAGGGTGGATTGAATATTTTCTTATGTGCAGGTGGGAAATACTCTTATGAACACAATAAATGTGGGTATTTTAAATGCTCAGTATTATTTCCTTCAGCTGCTTGTTCTGGTAGTTTGACCTTTTTCTTACCTCAAAGACTGCTCCTGCATAAGGAGTGAACCGTGTGGAACATGGTATTGCTATTTTGTAGCAGAGAGGTCAACTGCGCTGGCATTTCCTCTCTGGGATTTTTGCCGACTAAAAAGGGAGGCTAGGAGCAGTCATGTGTATTTCTGTCATATTAATTTTGTATGAAACCATGTATTGCTTAACTGTTTTTCTTCTAGGGTTCTCTTGCCACTTGTCAATTATCTGAGCCCCTGCTCTGGTTCATTTTACGGGTGTTGGATACAAGTGAGGCACTGAAGGCTTTCCATGATATGGGTAAGAATAGCTTTCCTTCTGCTGTGTCAAGTAAAAGGGTTATTGTAGATTTTTGGGGTTTTTTGTGGCCCCTTAAGAAGGAATAAAGATACGTGTTTGGAGGAGCAAATTTTTACTGACTGTCCTTTGCTTCCTTAAGAGTCCATTTCAGGCTTCTGAACAGTGTTGTTTCCCCTCCCTCTGCCCATGTTGTACACAGGTGGTGTTCAGCTTATTTGTAACAACATGGTAACGAGCACAAGAGCCATTGTTAACACAGCAAGAAGTATGGTTTCAACTATTATGAAATTTCTTGATTCTGGTCCCACCAAAGCAACAGATAGCAGTTTGAAAGCTAGAGTGCTAGCTTCTGAGCCTGATAATGCAGAAGGAATTCACAATTTTGCACCTTTGGGTAAGTAATATTTCTTTCTCTTACATTAATGTTTAGTGGTCATTTGAATCTTTATCAAGTTCTTAGAATTATTGTGATAGTGTCAAATGTTGTTATACTGTTAAATCTTCTAAACAAGGAGCTTGCTGGTGTTTCAGGAGGATGTTGGGGGAGAATATGAGCGCACCTCCTCCACTTGTAATAAGACCTCTTGTGGACAGGGGAAAGAAGGAAAGGAAGTGATCTGCATCTGATGTAGTCATGCAGCAAGGTGGGCCCTATCCTCCTTCCCTAGGTCAGGGTGATCAGTTCCACCCCACCATCTGCTATAGATACATTAATACTCACTGACTTCACTCAAGGCACATCAGGTTTGATGTTATGAAGCATAGCATAGCGGACTTGGATGAGAAGTGATGAGCCTAACCTGGGTCAGAGCAGAAGCAGCTGAAGTGTAGGGCTGATATTGCTGCTGCTGTTCTCACACATGCACCTAATTGCTCCAGTGTTGCCTGCATGAGCATTTGTTAGAATTGCACAGATGTTTTGGTAGCAATACAGTGGTTGTCAGTTAACTAGAATGCATGTGTTTTAAGATGTAGATGTACTCTGATCTTACAAAGGCTCCTTTTCACTACTAGCGTCCTAATGCCCAGTAGACTAGCGTAGCCTGTGAATGTATTCATACAGTGTGTCACAGAGAGGAGAGGAAGAAAGGATTATTTTTAAATTTTCTGGGAAAATTTTTGCACAAGAGACAAATCCATTCAGTCCATTTGGCTTTTCAGAAATACCTAAAAGATAAATTTAAGAATCCTGAAAATGTTGGTTCTTGATTACTGTTAGTAAAAAATATCCTGTATTTATATGGTGGTAAGTTCTTGCATGCCTTATCTCTCAGCAGTTCTTGATGGTCTGCTGTGTGTACATCTATCTTAATACTTTCAGTCAGGAGTGTGCTTTTGAAATTAACCACCTGGTTGTCCTCAATACATTCTGTTTCTCATCATGGAGTGCTCTCTGAGAGAGAATTCAATTCACTTGGGATGAAAGTCTATTAAAAAGTGTCCAGGAATTCACCTCCAGGTGCTGCTAGGCATTCAGTCATGGTGCCAGGCTAGAGATATTTTAACATAAACCCCCAAGACCCTGTAGCTTGAACAGCACCAATCTGGTCGTCTTGTGCGGTAATATTTGCTAAAGAAGACATAGCTTGGATCTTCCTCCTTCATTTTTAACTCATGTTAAGATTCGACAAATAAGCAGCTGCTGCTGTGATTAGTTTTGTTTTTGTTACATATAAATATGTAAACTACCTGTTTAAAACTGCATAAAAGAAACATATCTCAGCAGTTGTCATTATTATACATGGGATGTTATCAGTAAACTAAAACAGGTGAGATAGAGTTGGGAAAAAAAAAAAAAGTGTTTTCTACAGTTCAGGTTGTAAAATTATCTGGGTTTTATTAATAATCAAAGTTAATGGTGCTGTTTTTGAAGGTTCAATCACCTCAAGCAGCCCCACTGCCCAGCCTGCTGAAGTGCTGTTACAGGCTACTCCTCCCCACAGACGAGCTCGGTCTGCTGCATGGTCATACATATTTTTACCTGAGGAAGCTTGGTGTGACCTCACGATTCATCTTCCTGCAGCTGTGCTGCTCAAGGAGATACACATCCAGCCTCACTTGGCCTCTCTGGCGAGTAAGTACATCTACTGACATTACACTGGTTTGACAATTGGAAGGGTGGGGTTTAGAAATGATGCAAAAGGTATAATCAGAGGAACTAAAGCTGGCAGGTTGTTTGAAAAAAGCATGTAAAATAAGTGGAAAACCTTGCTAATTCTGCTTTCCTTGAGAATAGAAGGTCCTGCCTCTGCTTGATTTCTTACAGCTTCATTAGCATTAATGTTACATATTCCTGGTCAAATTCCTTGAAACTTTCTCTAGTGAGAATGCGGTATTGGTCAGGGATATTCAGGCAAAATGATTTTGTGTGGTAGTTGGAATAAAGTGTAAGATATTCAGCTGTTATTGTTCTAGCCTTCTTAGGAAACCATGTGGCATTTACACTGACACAACTTTTCTTCATGTTAAGTCTTTAAAATAAACTGTATACAGCATGTTTCAAGATGCTTTTGCATTTCGACATACACCATCCCACAGGTCAAATACTCCAGCTGCAGTTTGGAGTGGTGTTTGTCCAAGACCTTTTCAATCATCTTTACCTGTATACATGTTTAACACTTTCAAACCAGTACATATTTTTAAACCGCATTAAACCTTCTCTTCCTATGTAGCTTGCCCTTCATCAGTATCTGTTGAAATAAGTGCAGATGGTGTCAACATGTTACCTTTGTCAACTCCTGTTATCACGAGTGGTCTCACCTATATAAAAATCCAGCTAGTAAAAGCTGAAGTTGCCTCAGCTGTCTGCCTTCGTCTCCATCGTCCTCGGGATGCCAGTACACTAGGCCTCTCTCAGATCAAACTATTAGGCCTCACGGCATTTGGAAACACCTCATCTGCAACTGTCAGTAATCCATTCCTTCCCTCTGAGGATCAGGTCTCTAAAACAAGGTAAGTTTCTAGTATCAATGGAGAGAGGCATGTTTGTGCCGATTCATGGTTTGGGTTTGGGGGTTTTTTTTATGGTGTTTTCTGCTCTGAGTTAGATCTTCCAGAAACAAACTGTGTTCATGAGTACCTGTTTTTGTAGTTGAATTTTAACATTTACAGAATCTATTTTGAATATCTTAGAAAACTTGCCCTTCTTGTTGTTTGGTGTTGTTTTGGTGTCTTTTGAACAGAAGGCAAATATAAGCAGTGCTAACTTTTTTTGATAGCGTGCTTATCTGCATATGTAAAAGGGGATGTTTCATCTCTGCAATGGTGAAAGAATACAAAGCACAGGAAAGCATTTAGAGTTGCGTTCTGTGTTTTTAATGGCTAGGCAGTTGTCAGAAAAACTGAAGTAGCAACATATTTCTTAACCCTACTGAAGTCAAGGGAGTTGTATAAGTATTGGAGCAGAAATAGAAATAGGACAATGGGATGTTTTGTGGAAGTCATATCTAATATTGCTGTTTGCAAACATTTGAGAAATAGGAACTGAATGTTGTTAGGATTCTGGCATATCAGCAAGATTTCTTTCCCAAAGCTTTTATTTGGTTAGGTGGCATCTTGAGTTTATTCCTCATTTTTAAAACAAAAATAAATAGACCCTTAAGGTTTTAAAAAAAAAAAAAGTTATTTTAAAGTCATACAAAAATAATCGGTATCTTAAGGAAAGCAGATGAATGTATGTTCTTTGTGTCTTGCTATGCTTTATTGTGGCTTTTGGCTTAGTTTTATAAGTATCTCAATAAAGCAGTGGTAGTAATATGATAGATATGATATGATATTCAATAAACTTTGATATAATTGTCTTTTAGGCATAATGGAAAACTTGCTCTTTCCGAAAATGATAAATATTTAGGAGTAAATCATTCCTAAAATAAATTGCAAACTCCATTTAAGATCTGTATGCAACTTCACCTTGTTTTGAACTATGGGAGATAAGATTAGCTGTGAAAACAAGTTAACCTGTTAATTTAGAACTTGTCAGTTTAATATAGCATTTGTTTCACATGCAGCTTAGATTCTCATCTTGTTCATGAGGCTAGTTTAAACAGCATTATAGTATATTTTTGTAAGTAACATGTAGTTAATGTGTTTCCAAGTTGATTCAATTACAGTAAGTTTACTTTACAAAATCTTATTATTAGAAGGAGTGCTGAATGATAGTGTTAAAGAATAAGAGAGACGGGGAAAATGCAGTGGCTAACATTTTTAATTTCTGCTCCTTTTTTCTGTGCTTTTAAATCTGGTTCAGTAGGATTTAATTTATTATAAATTATTGTTGATGTGTATGACCCTAAAAGTTTGTAATGTCAAGGAAGCTGTACAGGTGTACAACTTTAATGCCAACCACTGTTGCAGTATCTTGACTTTAAATAGGAATAAATGCAGTGGTGCCCAAATAAGGCAGTGTGGTCTTTAATGTTTCACACTTACATTTTGGCCATTTCCTTTTAATATGTGAATCAAGAAATCTTGAGAAACTTTACTAATAAAAGTTGCAGGCTCTTCATTGTTCCTGCCTGAAATCCTTCCTTTCTTACAACCTTAAACCAATGATTACCGCAGCGGTTACTGATGTATGTTGTGTTGTGGTCTTAAATTCAGTCATTTTAATTTGTTTTTCTCAAATGATGTCTGGTTATGTCACAACAGTTTTCTGCAGTATTTGTCCTAAAATCTAATACAGGTAGTTGTGTTATAGATGAAAAATAAAATAATAAGAAAATTCTGCATTAGCTCATGTTTATGTTTTTCTTTTCAGTATTGGATGGTTAAGATTGTTACACCACTGCCTCACTCACATAAGTGATTTAGAAGGAATGATGGCTAGTGCTGCAGCACCCACAGCTAATCTGTTGCAAACATGTGCTGCTTTACTAATGTCACCTTACTGTGGTATGCATTCTCCAAACATTGAGGCTGTGCTTGTCAAAATTGGACTTCAGTCCACCAGAATAGGACTAAAATTGATTGACATTCTTCTAAGAAACTGCTCAGCCTCAGGAAGTGATCCTGCAGGTGAGTACATTGTTTTTCTTTTCAAGTGTTGCTTAAAAACATTGCTTGTATAAATGTACAAATATTTGCATGTTACTTTCTGAATTTGGGTTGCCAGAACTTGCCATTGTGCATTGTCATGTTTGTAAGTATCACAGTCATTGTATGTTGGAAGTTCTCAACAGTAAAACAGTGCAGCCAGGGTTGTTTTGATTTTTCATGGAATAGATACTTCGGTGAATGTTTTGAAGACATGAGAGGACATGGGATATACTGCGTGCATTACTGTAGATATTATGTCTAAATCTTTCAAAATAAAGAGCATCCATGAGTAGAGTTAAGGAAAACAAATGCAGCAATATTTGGGCAATAATTGTCTGGAGAGCAGTATATATTCTGAATAGCAGTGAGGATTGAAAATATATACAGCTGGACATACACCTATGTCCTGCAGTGAAATTTTGTCGTGGCTCTTTTGTTAATGGACTGGGGCTTTTGTATTTATGATTCTACACCACTTTGCTTTCAAATGAAAGAAAACTGAATTCATATTTTTTCCTGTTTTGAGGTTGCCGATACTAACAGAAAACACTTTCAAAATGGTTTCCATGACTTATTTTGCCACGAGTTAATGCTTCAGTGTAGTCTGGTGCCTTTTGCTGGAATGCAGTTAGATAAGAAGTAGCTTCATACAGGGCAGGAGATAAACACAGTGAGAAGATTAATAGGAAATAATCTGAGAAAATATTCAGCCTTAGTCCGATGGGATGGAAATGGGAGTTAACTTCCATTTGAAATAAATGTTTGCTTTTGTGAATCACAAGGTCTGACAGCTCTATTGGAATTAGTCACACCTTTCTGGAATATTTGTAAGAAAATCCTACTAGTTAAACGTTTAAGCCCTGTATCTGCTAAATGTTGCAACAGTTTTTCCTTTCATAGTAAGGCTGAACATTGCATTGAACACACAAAATACAGTTTCAATGTAGTGATGTATATGAGAATTGCATCCTTATGTTATTAGCAATACTAAATTCAATGTTAATATTGTAATTCTATAATAATTTCAGTAGTACTTTTAAAAATCTGCATATGTAAGTACTTCTATTGTTTCCCCTCCCGTTTTTTCTGTTTGTCTGTCGTTTCTTTCTCTTTTTTTTTTTTTTTTTGAATGCTGCAAGATCTGAATAGCCCTTTACTGTTTGGAAGATTAAATGGTCTCTCTTCTGACTCCACAATAGACATTCTTTATCAGCTTGGAACAACTCAAGACCCTGGAACAAAAGATAGGTAATTTTGTTTGGATTGTCATGTGGAAGTGTATACAAAAATAATCTTAATACTGGCTTGATATGACTGCGCAGACTTTTTCAAATGTGATTGTTACAAGATAGCGTGAGCATGCAGACATCCAAATAAGCTTTCCTTCCTAGCTGTTTGCATGCTTTTCAGAGAATACTGTCCCTCTTTTTTTGCTCTTATTAATGTGATAAAACCTTTGTGGCTCAACCAACTTTTTTCTCTCAAATATTCAGAACTCAGATACCTGCTATGTTTTCTTTCTCTGTAGAAAGAAAACTTACATTTGGCTGTCCAAGATAAGTGGTTTTAATTAATTTTTTCCCTGTTAGTGATCTAAGTCTTGAGAAAAGAGTTTGAGCTCATTCTTGAACTTTGCTTCAAAAGGAAAGATAACTGTGTAAATTGGATTACAAAAAACAAGCTGATTTGTTTCTGAGTGTTTCTTTGACCCTTTATAATGTACTACATCATATTGCCTTCCAGAATTCAAGCATTGCTGAAATGGGTCAGTGATTCTGCGAGAGTTGCAGCTATGAAAAAAAGTGGCCGAGTCAGCTACATCTGTCCAAATAGCTCGACAAAAGAGTATGGTCTTTTGATGCCATCTCCTTCCCATTTGCATTGCGTAGCAGCAATTTTGTGGCATAGTTATGAATTACTTGTTGAATACGATCTACCAGCGTTGCTGGACAGAGAGCTCTTTGAGTAAGTAAAGTAAATTTTTGCACCACATACTTTTTATAACTAAATTATTTTGTTCAATGAAATGATACAACTTGAAGTGCACTCATTGTGAAATAATAGTGATAGAGTGAATACTTAACAATACCTGAACGGGTTGTTTAGTAGTTCTAAACCCAAAACTGCACTTGACATATTCTAGGTACAATTGTGTTTAAAATAAAAAAAATCCAAAACAAAACAGCAAATCAACGTATATACTTGCACATATGTGAAAGGTAAACTGTTAAAAGTTTAGGGGTTGTTTGTGGGTGTTTTAATATATGATTCAGGGCTGTTCTTGGAATTGAGTGTAATTTCTATACCTAATAATTAACAGCTAGGGAAGTGGGGGGATTTTTTTTTTTTTTTGAGCTGCCACTGTTTTTTTCTGACCAGTCTGGTTTGAGAGAAACAAATCACAAACTCTTGAGTGAACCTTGAACTATGAATTTTGTGGATGTAAGGAAAAGTTTACCCTAAACACCAAATATATACTTTCAGTGACTGTAGATTGAAAGTATGCGAGTGAACATTCCTACTTTATGTTGCTTAGCCATCTCTTCTGTTTAAACAAAGCAACAGAAGAGAAGCCACATAGCTTTGTTTCATGTGTATTATAAAAAATGTAACTGATAAATTCCCATATCTAGTGAAGCATCTTTCATTTGTATCATTAATACATTTCCAGTGAATGAAAGGAGCTTTGCTACCACATAATTCTTTTTGTCGCCTTTAAGAAACATTCATATTTTTCTACTACCTCACTGTCTCGTTTAAGCACTTTCAAACATTAAAATAATGGGAAATGTACAAGTTACGATTATTGGTATACACATGTGGAGTTCTTACCTTTGTGCAACATGATGATCTTTAGATCTGTGACTACAAGCTAGACCTTTTCCAAAGACACTTAAGTGATAATGGCATAAAAATAATAGCTAATTCAGAACAAGCTCTTGTTCATTTTGGGAATCAGTTTAAGGATTTTCAAATTGCAGGTCAGTTAGTCCCTTCAGCAATGCATTTTAACAAAAATACATTTCCTGGATACATGTGAGTTTTAATGCTTGAAAAGGAAGAACTCTAATAAAAGTAGACTTTCTAAAATGGATAGTCCATTTACATTTATAGTAATATAAAAGTGGGTTTCACAGTTGAATTCCTGACATTGGAGGAGAGTATGTTGCTTTCATCACAGGACAAAATGAAGGAATGCTAATAAAACTATTGTACCTAACTTGAGTGTACATGTTGCAGTACAGCCCTGTTCCTCTACCTCCTGCCAAATAAAACTATAATTCATATTAGCCAGCATCTGGAGCAAATACTAAAATACATTTTTAATAAATACAGAATTGTTGTCAGACTTCTCTGGATAAATAATTCTTCTAATAAAAATAACTTCTTGTGTGTATTTTTCATCCTCTTTGATGTTTTAGCTTTTGAAGTGTTTTCATTGATTCTAGTTATAACTCCTAATTTCTCCTTCATGTGATATTTCCCGTCTTTCTTGCATATATTTTTCCATCATCCACATTTTCCATTTCAATATTCCTGCTTTGGCTAAGGGATACTAATTTATTCCTTAGTTAGTTTTTTAATATCTAGTTGGAAAAGAATCTTATTTTTCATGGATCATGAACTTACCCAGAAAAATTTTGGTGGAAGGATTGTGTGAATACGTAGTTGGAGAAGAGTTTAAGTGTACCTTTATATGTGGACTTTGGGGTAATTTTGGCTATTTTCCCACAGCCATGGGTCATTTGATCACTGAGATGACTTTAATGTTTTATCTTGGAAAGGTTTTTGTGGGGTTTTTTATCAGCCATTCACTAGACTGATGATAAAGCTAATTTTTGGTGAGCCCATGTTCTGTTCTGGACTCTTAACAGTCCCTCAGACTAAACATAGACTAATGCTTCCATCTAAGAGAGGGAAAAAGAAATTCATTGTCTTCAAATAGGAACATGATACATGATGATACATTCAAACTTATTTGAAAACCTGACACTGAAGTGGCACAAAGTGTGCATTCACCTCTGTATGTAAAGGTTAAGTTAATGTAACTTATGTATGATGTTAGGTGCTGTGAATTCAGGTCAGAAAACTTGCTCTTTTTTTTTTTTTCTTAATACTTCACCTTCTCTGAAGAAATCTGTGTGAAGAAATTATCATTTCACTACTGTACAAATACCACTTCTGAAATTTAAGCTGAATAATAGAAGCTAAATTAGCTTTTGCATTCACATGCCTTGGATTAGCATTCACGCAGATAGTATTTGAATGGCATTGAGTTCAAAGGTAAGGTGGGATTTTAGCATCTCTGGTGTATCTCTGTTAACTTGCATCCTGAGTGCAAGTTGAGTAAGGATAGCGACGGTAACATCATTCAACCAACAAGATTGTTGGCGCTTTCATGTTTTTGCAGCTTTCTTATAAAATAATAAAGCAAATTCTAAAAAATTTTTGGAAACACATTAAGATACTTTCAGTTCTTACAGAATTAAGGGGCCTTTACTTAAATGAGTGTGTGTGCATGCGTGTGAGCCATGTAGCTGCAGTGTGGAGAGTTGAAAGCACAAAGAGGTTGCATTTGCCTCAAAACTGCATAAATTGTGTGACAACTGTCAAAAGACTGAAATCCTTTCATGCGCAGCATGCTGGAAAAGTTAGCTTATCTCTATTTTAAATGGAGTATGATGAAAGAACTTTAAACAGAGTTGAGGAATGCCTTTTGGGTAATGAATGTCTTGCCAATACTGTGATCCGGAAGAGGCTTTCAAGCTCAGCACAGTGTGTTTTACAACAGCTTTTACAGTAGTTAATCATAAATGTAGAAAGATGTTTTATGAACCAATGAAAAGAGAATATGAGTGGCAGACTATGTATTGACATGATTTTCTGTTTTCTGCAGGTCGCTGTTTAACTGGTCCATGTCTCTTCCCTGCAATATGGTTTTGAAGAAAGCTGTTGATAGTTTGCTTTGCTCAATGTGCCACATCCACCCAAATTATTTTTCCTTACTCATGGGATGGATGGGTATCACTCCTCCTCCAATGCAGTGTCAACACAGACTGTCCATGACTGACGACAGCAAAAAGCAGGACCTTAGTTCATCTTTAACAGATGACTCTAAAAATGCACAAGCCCCTCTTGCACTGACAGAGTCTCACCTGGCTACTCTCGCTGCCTCGTCTCAGTCTCCTGAAGCTATCAAGCAATTATTGGACTCAGGTTTACCTTCCCTGCTTGTAAGAAGTCTTGCTAGTTTTTGCTTTAACCATACTTCTAGCTCAGACTGCACTGCACAATCAGTGGATACCACCCAGGACAGGCTCAGAAGGCATCATGTTCCACAGCACTTTAATAAAATGCCTATCACAGCAGACCTGGTTGCTCCTGTTCTCAGGTTTTTGACGGAAGTTGGCAACAGCCACATGATGAAGGATTGGTTGGGTGGCTCTGAAGTCAATCCATTGTGGACAGCACTTTTATTTCTGTTGTGCCATTCTGGTGCTACTTCTGGAGGACACAATGTGACGGCACAACAGACCAATACCAGATCTTGCTTACTTTCTTCTGCGGTAACAGCAGGGTTGACCACTCAGCAGCGGACAGCAATTGAAAATGCAACAGTTGCTTTCTTCTTACAGTGCATCTCTTGCCATCCTAATAACCAGAGACTTATGGCACAGGTAAGGGGTGAGGAGGTAAAAAAGTTTTAGTTTCTTTCTTAGTAACTACAGCCAGCTTTCAAAACTTACTTTTTTAGCTTTCTTTAATTTTTAGTCAATGGCAGCTTACAAAAACAGTTTGTATGAAAAATGATAGCTTGTTGCTCTGACTTTGAAACCTATAAAAAATGTTTTGACATGGCCATCCAGTCCTGTGTATGGAGTTGTATTCCTCTTGGTTTAGAGGAATAAACTTTAGACCAGAATCCAAAATACTATATTCAATTGGATAGATCTAAACCCTTCTGAAATGGAATTTGAAAATCAAGGTTCATACACATCTTTTATGTTAGCAACTAGGAAAGATTTCCTGGTAAATTTGCTTGTGCAACCACATACCCTGTGCAACGTGTGACCAGTGAAGTAGAGGCTATTGCAGAATAAGGCTTTGCATTTGGAATTCTAGTGCAAATTCAGCTATTTTCCTTATATTTGTTAACCTTGCAGAGTTAATGTTGAAAAATCATTTTTTTAATTATAGTTTTATTCAACTAAGAGTGATGATCTGCTGGAAACAGGTAGACTTCAGTAAAAAATGAATACAGTTCTCTATGGTAGCAATACGGCATTATGCAGTGGAAAATTTTTGCTTCAGGAATTTGAAAGCTATTTTTCTAAGTATTTAATCTTCATGTTTTTATCTTTAGGAGTAGTCTGTGTATTTACAATTACTTTGTTGCTGTAGTCACTGTTTTGAACTTTTTTATAAAAAAACCAACTTGCTGCTGGTGTTGTCTTTAGTAGTGCTCATTTCTGTTCTGTTTGAATAATGACTGGAAGGTAGATCTTAGGCACTGCCTATTATGGCTGTGTAGATCTATATTTTAGAGACCTAAATATAGAAATATTTTCAATCTGATGTCATTTTGCATTCCCAGGTTCTCTGTGAATTGTTCCAGTCCTCTCCTCAGCGTGGGAACCTCCCAGCCTCTGGAAACATTTCAGGATTTATTAGGAGGCTTTTTTTGCAGCTCATGCTAGAGGATGAAAAAGTGACTTTGTTTCTTCAGTCCCCATGTCCAGTAAGAATTTTTAATATCCATATGGTGAACATGGAATAAATTTAGCCTTTAAAAATAATTAAATAAATAAAAAGGGGTATATTCAACTTTGAAATGTCAGATGGCAGCTTTTCCTACTGTACATATTGTAGAATTTTGAAAAGAAATGGGTTGGTGAACCTATTGCTGAGCTGCAACTCAGCATTTTTCATGAAAGAAAATTTAAGACATCTTGTTGAAAATACACCGCTTCTGAAAGAGCTGACAACTGAAATTTATCTGAAGGAAGACATTTTAATAGTATCCTTATGCATTAGCAGCAAATACAGATACAAGTTTTAGTCCTTACAGCAGTTCTTCATTATCAAATTCATTAAGGAACAGTCGTAGTTTTAATGCTTCAAAATTGGCAGAGATCCTTCAGCATTAGCCAAAACACCACAAATAAATTTTTGAGTGATAAATACTTGAATTAATTTATAAAACAGATGAATGCTTTTATATGTCCACATGCTTCACTAGAACACAGAATTATAATTAATGTCTGAAGTGCTCTGCTCTCAGTTGAACGCTGTGAATAAAGAAATGAAGGAAAACCATAAGTTATCAAAATATCTGCTGCTCCCATACAAAGAGTAGCTATTTTCTGCTTTGCTTTCTGCTGTTCTTATTATATTGTAGAAGTACTACATGAGATACATGACAGGGGAACTGGATCAGACAGTATAAAATGGAAAAGGAGGAGCAAATATGGTTTTAGCACAAACTGAGATTAATTGTTAACATAGCCGTTGGTAATGTGAAGGTAACATCTGTCTTCAACTAATTTATTTTACATGTAACAGATTTTTACAGAAAGTTACCTAGATATGTAAAAGGAGAAAAAATATATTGAAAAGAAGTTGTCGGATAATTCCATTTCTTCTATTGAAACCACCAGGAAACAGTCTTCTGTTCTTACTGAGATGATTCTTCCTCTAGCATCCAAAGAGAAACCTTAAAAAATCATGTGGATGTGCAGCAAATAATTTTAGTATATCTAACAACATAACCTTTCAAAGATTGGTTCCCCACTTTTATCTCACAAGTTCTTACTAAAACTGTACTTCGGAAGCTAAATTGTCATTTTCATCAAGTATTAATTTTTTTTTATAATACTGCATAACACTAGATTGGTCTTGTATGTGTGCGTTAGTAAAGGTGTCTCCTGATGATGCAAGGAAGGGGATAAGTGTAATAACTGTAAAAAGTACTGCAGGTAAAGAATGATGCAAAATGCAAACTGAGCTCAAGCTAAAATACGTTAAGATAAAATATTTGAAATGTTTTAACTAGCAGTGACTTAGATTTCTGTCATAATAGCAAAAACTAGATATTAGGTCTAGAATAAGCTTCATCCTCTAGTCAGAGCAATAGAGAAATGATGTCTTTCTCTACTCCAAGTATATTGTGATTTTTCCTAATTTAATTTCAGAATTAAGTTTTCATTTCATAAGTAATTGCAAGTCTCAGACTCAGTTTTTCTCTCATATACGGCTATGTAAAGTAATTGTTTTGTTGTGGGTTTTTAACAAGTATGATATCATATTCAATATGGTGCTGATCCTAAAAGTACTCTAGGCTTTTCAATTTTTGAGTTAAAAAACTTGTCTCAATTTAATGCATTTTAACTGTGTACCTTCAAAGTTGTCAGTTTTTATTTTTAGCATGCTAAAGTTTTAGCTTTATTTTGCTGAGGTGATTTTATAAGAACGTAATGTTTTAACTTATTTGTGAATGTCAGTCATGATAAAGGTTTTTTTGGGTTGTTTGTTTTTTTTTAGCTGTACAAAGGTAGAATTAATGCTACTAGTCATGTCATTCAACATCCAATGTATGGAGCTGGACACAAATTTCGTACCCTTCACTTGCCTGTCTCAACAACTCTAGCAGAGGTTCTTGATCGTGTGTCAGGCAAGTTTGCAATAGTTCGTATTTTACTTTTTTTAAATACAGTTTCAAAGAATAAACCTCAAACCCCAAAAAACTGCATAAACCAGGTATGTCTAACATAAATATTTGCTGTGTCCATTGCTAAATGGCAAATACGAAACAGTGGGTTAAGTTTTAGGCTTTTCAATGTGCCTTACATGCTGCATGTAAAATGTGCTTTCACAGGTTAAATATTGTTCCATAGTATAGAACTGTTTCTTTCTTGTTTATAGTATGGAATTATTTCTTTCTATAAAACTGGGGTAGTGCAGGTGGGATTTTTATTTCATTCATTTTTTGGTTGGTTGAAGGTTTTTTGGTCGGTTCGTTTGGGATTTTTTGTTTGGGTTCGTTTTTTGGTTTGGGTTGGGTTTTGGTTTGGTTTTTTTTTTAGTATTAATGTATTCTCAGATTTGTCATAGGTTATTTGCAAGACCATACAAACGATACTACAGATATCAGTAATACCAGTCTTTAAAATACACTGTCTTTCATCCACTCAAATGTTCTCAGGTTCTGTCAGTTAAATATCCTGAAACTTAAAAATCTATCTCAAGACAGGAAAAATCGTGTTGTTATGGCAAGGACATTAATGAAGGCTCCATCTAATTTCTGTGGATATGTATTTGCCTGTTACATAAACATTTGGGTTTGCTTACTAAGTGGAGGTTGAAAACCATAATTTAAGTTGATTAGTTGATTAGAGATTAATTTTACAGTCACATACAATGAGAGGATAATGTTAAGACATGAATTTTATTTGCTTGTTCAAAGTTCAGTACTCTCAGTTGTACTACTTAAATATACATGGAGAGATGAATCCCTAAGGAGCTCTTTTGACCACACCTCTGCTGACACCTGAATGGTAGATGCCTTAATCTTAAAATGAATCCCACCTTCAACTTTAGCATCTATTTAACACTCTAGAAAATAGAACTACCATATTGCAAATGTGCACAGAAGTGTGCGCGCTTAGAAGCACACACATCTGGTTGGGTATGTACGTTCTTGTCTGCAGATACGTTGGTATGTATAATTTTTTGGAAACTTTCCATTTCTGAAGCAGATCTTAATGGAGTTCAGAGGAACTAGTGCTTTTGTTTGGGTTTTTTTTTCATCTACTTAAAATCTTTATGTTGAAATTTGCTTGGGTTTTTAATTAAAAAGTAGTGAATGAAAAACAGTGAAAAATGCTTGAAGCTTCTTTACCAGGGAGCAGTTCACTATTTCTGATAGAACTCTATATTCACTTACTGTGCAGACACAGTCATGTGGAATGTGACTGAGATCTTCAGATCTTTGCGCAATTTATGGTCAGGGTTACTGTAATGGGTAGGGTAGTCACTGCGTATGAGGTAGGGGTCAGTTGCTGAGCAGTGACATAAAATGTACTGAATAGCTGCCTTAGTGGTGTATTGCAGTCAGCTTGATAGCCAGTGCTAATAGGGACTGGGGAGGGGAATGTGATGATGTGTTATACTGTAGTGCCTGTAATTGAAACTGATCACAAATGCTGACTTTGTAGGGCACCATAAATTTGGGGTTTGCTGCAGAATCATTACTCCTCAGTTTAATTCTCATTTTAAGTTGGAATAATTAATTCTGGAAAAGTTCAGTTTCTCTTATATTTCCATCCCTCATCTAAAGTGATTTCTCTGACTGTTACTAAAAGCTTTGAAATACGTTTGTATCATTCCATGAAGTCCATGGTTAGGATATAGTAAAGCAGACTTAAATATAAGAGGAGTAAAATCTGTGTTTGGGGTGAGAGGGAGAAAGAAGGGATGGACTGGGGAGGAGGGAAGGAAAAAAAGCAAAGACTGCCACTGCAACAAATAGGAAGTCATGAAGGTCTTATGTCAGAGTCTGACCCTTGGATTAACTTCTTTCTTGTTAACTAAGCTGTTAGTGTCTCAAATTGATGGTCTTGCTTGCTGCAAAAATAAATCACAATAAGTATGTTCATGTCATACTTTTTCTCCTAGTCTTTTTAAAAAAAGTGTGTGGGAGGGAGAGATTCTAAAATCATTGCTAAATCTGCTACTTGCATTCCTTCACCACAGAAAGAAAATGTGCAGTATCACTGTAGATAAGATTGCATAGGACGAATACCAGTTGTTTTGTATTTCATTCAACTTAGTGTTAATTTACTGGTCTTGGATGGTCAGAAAAATGGAACAACAAATCTGAGTATCACCTGAATAGTAAAAATACCATTGCTAAAGCTTCCTTAATAATTTTATTATGACCTTTAAATTCTCCAGACCAAAGTAGAGAAGTTAAATAATAATAGTAGTAATAATAAGAAAAGGAATTTTTTATAGCAGCAGTTTCACAATTTCGTACTCTGTATCTTCTTTTGGTCTGCACTATGTCTGACACACATATAACCAATGTCTTCAGGCACAAATAATAATGTATTTCCAAGCTGTCAAACCATATCTCTTTCAGCACCTCACCCACTGGTGATACGCAGTTGAAGTTGAGCTGGATGGTGCTTCTAGGTGGTTTGTGGTTGTAGCCTAAGGCTGCTGTGGGTGTGTGGAAACAAGTTACTACTCAGAAGCAATTAGATTTGGCTATTCTGGTGACAGTCAATTCTTTGGTTGAAGTACTGTTTTAACATGAATACACTTGGCTTATCAGGTATTGGTTTTAAACTGCTACAGTTTTAAAGGGTCAGAGGAGAGATTTTGGGGGGAAGAGGACCAGAATTATCATAATACCTTACTTCATAGATTCTTATCAAACTATTACTGCCAGAGGGTGGAAGTCTGAGCCACAAAAGTAGTTGAGAGTAGCCTTGTTAAACAGCCTAGAAATGAATAAAATCAACTTTGTCTTGAAATGCCATTCTTGCCCTTTTTTTAACCCTGTATAGATACCCCCAGTATTACAGCTAAGCTAATTAATGAACAGAAGGAAGATAAAGAAAAAAAGAACTATGAAGAGAAAGAAAAAGTTAAAGCAGAAAATGGATTTCAGGACAATTATAGTGTTGTCGTTGCTTCCGGTATGTCTTTTTTTTTTCTACCATCTAAAAACATCTTTATGATGTTAAAAGGGGGTGTGTTTGTGTGGGAAACATCTACCAACAATGGTTTGGTTACTTATGATTGTTAGAAAAATTGTAGTGCCCAGTTAATCTAACCGGCTGTTAGGCAGTAAAGATTGGTTCCAGGTAGAGCAGCTGCCTCTAGCAGATTATGTACTTTGATAAATTTCTACCTGAATGTATCAGTGATTATGCTGTTACTAGTGCATCTTACAGGATTTTGTAGACACACACATGGAGCTCGGATTACATGGCAACATATTAGTATTTGCATATACTGTTACTGTGATATGTGTATTGCTATCTTTACCTTTTAGCAGTGGCTGATGCATCAGAGTTCAGTCACTCCCACAGTATGCTTTGGAAATAAAAAGATCCATATACTTTGCATAACAACTGGTGGTACTCTGCTAGTGAGCATAAAACTGTTACTCCACTTGGAAACCACAAATACAGGGTTTTCTTCCAGGCATTCACCTTTTAAAAGCTAATGTGGAGATCCTCCTGAAATCAGTCATGTAAACACTTTTCCTCTAAAACTGTTCTGGAGGTTATAGATTGAACATAGTAATTTTGCAGTGGTACAAAATTACAGTTCAAATGATGGCTGTAGAGATCATTAGTCTTTCAGTTGGAAGTTCTGGTGTGTGTGGAGAGATTAATGAACTTCAAACTACTCTTCTCCTATCCAGTTTTCTGCCTTCGTTGAGGTACCTCGATTTCATTTACACTTCATGAAGCATGAAGAAGAGATGCTGATTTCCTTTGACTTCTGACACCAATATTTCTTAAGCTTTTTATTTCAGGTTTTTAGATACAATTCTAAACTCAAGTGTTGAACAGGGCAGCAGTTTCCTGGATCTTATTATACATTTAAAGCAACACAGCTGATGTTAATAATGGCATCTTTATCTGGAAAGGTATTTGTAGTAGGTGCCATTTAAACAGGGTAAGCAGGTTTTGGTAATAGTTAAAATATTAACGGGTCCAAGTGAAGGTTTAAAACATGAATAATGAATCTACAAAGAAAATGAATAATATGCTAAGCTTGAAGATAGGGCATAACATAATCAGCAGCGATGGCTTATCCCGGTTGCATCTCTGATCATACTGCCTGATGATATAAAGCCCATTCCTTGTTTTAGAAAGAAGCAGACTTAAGTATTTCCTTCTTTTTGTTTGCTTTTTTTCCAGTTAAGTAAAATAGTTTGAATACAAGCTTACTTCATTTTCATTTGGGTTTGCCACTTGTTTGTGAAATCTTTTCTTCTTTTGTCTTTATCTTTTCATATATTCTGATGATTTGTTGGTTTTTTTTTAATGTCCCCAGAGCCTTAAATCCAGTATTTAACTTGTTCCCTATTGGTAAAATTAATAGAGGGCAGAGATCGTATTTGGAGCCTGATCTTCCTGAGAAAAGCTAGTTCAGTATACTGAGATTATTGGAGAGTATGTTTTGTATTAGGGCTGCTCCTACTGATCAGCTGAAACCAGAGTGTATTACAGCATTTCAGGTGTGGATGTTGTTGGTCTTGCAGCTGCTCTTGGCTAATGATAAGGCAGTAGTTGTATGTGTGTTTGGATCTTAACCTGCCTGTCTGTTAGCCTTATAGAAGAGTACATGGTAACAATGTATTTTCACTGTACCTTAAATCAACCTGTCCCAAAATATTGCAGCCTTGCTATATAAGCTCAGTAAGCTCTTACATGCCTAGTTTTGCCTTTTAATTATCATGTAGTGCTTTCTTTAAATGTTTTGACTAAGGCAACTTTGAAAGTGTGTTTAAATATGCCTTTCATCATGTGGTACTGTCACTACTGCAGCTGAAGTCACGCTTGTAGACCAGAGAACTGGTTGCTATCTATAGTCCGTGCTGAAATGTCTGTCAATTTAGAATTTTTTTGCCTTTTTTACTTTTAGTTGAAAAAACAACCTAAAAAAGTTTAACCGTAGGACCCATTGCTGGACAGGCTTTTTAACTAAGTTTAAGAGCAGAATCAGAATAGTTTTTGCTGTCTTTATGGATGATATGATCTAGTACAGTTATGGTTTGGGGCTCAGGGGGGACGTGCAGCCTTGCAACTGGAAAAATACCAGGATTACATCCAAATATATATTTTACATGAATGCTATTCTGATATGTAATTACTCAGTGCTGAAAAATTAATCTTTTTTGCTGTCATTGAAGCTGTTGAGTACGTTGCAACTTGACTGACTGAACTTATTAAATACTAGAATGACTTTCATTTTTTTCTTCTGTACTAGGTTTGAAATCTCAGTCAAAAAGAGCTGTTTCATCCACACCTCCACGTCCACCATCAAGGCGAGGAAGAGTGATGGCAGATAAAGTAGGTACCTCTTCCTCAGGAGGAGAATCTTCCAGCAAGACTATTAGTGTTCCAGTCTTTCACCTATACCATAAACTTCTACCAGGTGACTTTAACAACTAATTTTAAACTTCAATCTTATGGTCTTTTTCAGTGACCGGTATGTCATCACAAAGTAGATGTAATGCTAATGGACATCTTTTTGTTTTCATTGAGCTTCTTGGAACTGTAGAGCCCTTTTGGGTTGGTAAACAGCTTTCAACAGGAAGTGGCGTATTTTAACGTCATCATGGCTTGACGAAAGTAATGATTGTGCTGATCTTCTTTGTAGTTCCTTGTTCATAAACAAAATCTCAAAATTATTTCCACCTTCACTCAGAAATAAAAGGGGGATGGGTTCATAAGGTGACTCACATTTTCTTTCACCTTGCAAGGCAGAACTGAAAAGGTATTTGTGCCCTGTTACTTCATGTTCTGAGTGGGCAGCCAGCTTGCATTCCTCTCTGAAAGGTTGATTTGCCAGTTCAGGAATATTCTTGAATTCCATAATGCTTGTGTTTTCAAAACCAGCATGTCTTAAGCAGCTAGTTGTGTTTTACATGTAGCAGATACATTTTATCAGGTATCTGGACAAAGTTGGTGGTAATGTTGTAGTTGGAGCATAGAGAGGGAGATCTTATGGCTCCTTTCCAACTTGAGATACTCTGATTATGATTCTGTGATCTGCTATAGAGAGATTGGTGCGACACTGGAATTCTCAACCTTAGATTAAGGATAATAGGACAGGAACATGAGTGAAACACTTCAATATTATGCAGAAGAGCAGCTTATCTGGTTTATAGTACAGAAATAAGGAAAAAGCTGATGGAATTAAGTGGTAAACTTCTCATCAAAGTCATTTTCACCTAATAAAAATAAATCAGTTTACTACAGAACTATTTGAGGCTAACCTCTGGCAATTATTAGAGGGATCATATACTTGGCTTAAATTATCTAAAATTGATAAAGCTAATGCTGCTTTTTTTGAGAGGAGATCAAAACTCTGTGTGTGTTTTCAGTATCTTGCTGGCAGAGGTTGACTGTCCACTAATGGTACTGTGGACCATTCTGTGTGATTAGGTTAATTACACATCTTGTGCCAGTTGTTACAAAAAGGGAAGCCATGGAAAGCAGAATCGGTGATTAAAGAAAATGTAGAAAACTTAGTTGCACATTGGCAAGACATTTTTCATTTTAATTTCTTCAGACACCATCTTCCACTGAAGAAACATGTTGCTACTAAAGACTCTCCTGGAACTTCTGTTACTTGATAAAGTACAGTCAAGATGAAGTGGGCATGCTAAGTGTATTATAAGATCCAACTCTAGAACATTTCACCTCAGGTGTTATCAGAAGTTATTCGCTACTTATTATCAGGAAAAATTGTTCTGCCTTAAGAGTAGTTATAATTTCAGGGAAGAGCATATTCTTTGTAAACAGCAGAGGGGCCAAAATCTTGATTTGAGTAACCAGTTTGGGCTGTATTGCATGTGCATATCAAGGCTGCATTGCTGCTTGCGAAAATTATTTCTGGCAATGCCATTCATTTTTTTTTCTTGTTGAGCTGCGTCCCAGCACAAAAGTAGTGAGCTATGTTTCGATTAATAGGACTGAAAAAAGAATTGCAGGTTTTTTTGGTTCCCCCCCGCCTTTTTTCCATTTCGGCCATTTTACCTCGTGGTCATCTACCTTTATGTCACCACAATTCAAGGATAATGCAGGGGTGGGGTTTAATATCTGGGGACAGACAGTAGCCACCTGAAATGCACATGAAATTATAGCCATTCATTAGATACGCCAAGTGCTTGGGCTCTCAGCACAGAGCTGCCTTAGGGAATGTTGGCATGGTTCTTTGATGATTGGTTCCAAACTGATGGGGCCCCTTTTCCCAAGAGAACAAATGGTAAAATTAAGGCCTTGGTTTGGAGCCAGGTAATATTTAGTCCACTTGGCATCTATGGTACAAGTAATGAGCAGCACCTGGGCATGTATGTTAAAATAACCCAATCATCATTTTCCTCTCTGACTTGATGCCACTATTGCTTAGGCCAACCGTTACCAGCTGAAATGACGCTTGCCCAGCTTCTGACTCTGCTCTATGACCGTAAACTCCCTCAAGGATACCGATCAATAGATTTGACAGTTAAGCTTGGCTCCAAAGTCATCTCCGATCCAAGCTTATCAAAAACAGACTCATTTAAACGTCTTCACACAGAAAAAGGTGAGTGTTCTTACTTTTTTGGCATCTCCCTTTTAAAATGCTTTTCTTTGGGACAAAAAGAGTTTTGATTTTCTTGTTAAGAAACATCAATTTTCTGTATTTTTCTGGATGATGTTCCTGAGCCATTCTCTATAAGACAAGTGTAAAACTTAACAATAAAGAACAAATTAAGTGCCCATCTTTAGATTGTATCTGTAAGATGCACCAATATGGTTGTTCTGGTTTCACTTTTCTTTCTTCATTGTAGTGTTATATGTATGATACAATTATATTATTATATAGATACCATATACTTTATTTCTTGACAAGTATACTGGTTTTCTGTAGCACGTGTATTTGCTGATAACCAGGGCAGATTAAGTAATGCAGGAGCTGGTTGAAACCATCCAATTTCTAGGAGCCTGTGAATTCTTCTGTTGTGGCATGTTGGGTACTTAAATGCTTCTTTGAAAATGGGAATTTTTCTCAAGCCCATCTAAGCAGGTCTTGTAACTAGCTTTTAAGAACATTATTTTTAACATTTTCTAATATGGTCTGTTTCTTCCTGATGTTTTTTCTAATTGCTTGTTATTACTGATAATGCTGGGGAAGGGGGAGGGAGGAGCTGTATCCTAGGAATTTGGTTTGAAATATTTTGATAGTGTTCCTTCAGGGAAGGACGTAGAGGAATGGGTTGTTGAGATTAAGCTAAGGTGACCTGCTGATCGCAGGATGGAATTACAATTTAATCATTCATCTGTTTTAAGACAGGAGCTTCTTTTTATTTTTTCCTTCTTTGGAAGGCTTACAGCTTTTTACACTGTAAAGCAGAGGGCTGAGTCTTCCTTTAAAATCTTTATTTAAAAATTTCCTCATCACAGAAAATTTAACCCTTCTTGTGGTCTCATCTACTCATGTCATCACAAGCAATCAAAAATTGTAAGTCATGTTCAGCCTAGCATGGTGGAATCCTCCACTTCTCTGATACAAGGTGGTGATCTCTTACTGAGACCATCATGTTTGCAGACATCCTCACCCACTATTTGTGAGGGTACAGAAAACTTCCACAAGCGATGTCTGTCTGTATCCTTAAGAACAGCAGATGTAAAAGCTCTCTGTAAAAGTTTTATGTTTGGGCTCTTTCTTAGAAGGGTGATCCTGCTCTGGAAGTCTCTGTCCCCTTCTATTTCTCATAGCCTGTCAGATTGAATTAGTGTGAATTGATGTACATACTCCTACACATCCCTGATTTGAGCTTACTAAATCTGATGCTTTGATCATGTTGCTCCATAGCAGTGTCCTTCCCCCGCAGCATATCCATGATATGCTTGTAATCTGGTGCTTCTTGCACATTAGAAAGTTGAGAATTAAGATGATAAGGACCTGTTGTTTCCTGTTCCCTTTCAAATTAGGGAAAGATAAAATATCTGTGGTTAGAACTTGGGTTAAAAACAAAAAAAGGTTGTTTTGGTAGTTGTGTATCAGACTGATCACAGTTAAAAGAGAGTGAGACCACTTGATCTGTGCTGCTTTTTGATGTGGCTATGTTGTGAAGGCTTTGAGGACCACTGCCTTATAGTATTTAACAACATAACTGCAATACAGATTTTTTTAGATTAAGTATATTGCTTATTCACTGAAGTTTTCCTGCAGTGATGAGCAAAGAGGGTTGATTTTTGGCGAAATTAACTGTGGTAGGGTGCTGTGTGTGCAACCTGTGTGCATTGCTATGCAAAACAATCTTTGTTTTGTCTCTTGTACAAGGTATTCGGGTGCTTAGTCATACACTGGGAGGATGGAGGCGAGTAGACAGCTAAAAATAGAGATCTTGATCTTTTTTATGAGGAAGAGTAGCATTAAATTTCCCAGCTTTGGCAGAGGGGCATTTGGATGCCTCACAGAGAGGAGATGTGAGAATGATAGGTGTGGTGAGTGGTGGGTGATACAACTTCATGGAAGGCGAGTTAAATGATGGGAGGGAGAAACAAAAAAATTCTTGTTCAGCACTTTTGAGGAAAAAGCGAGACTAATTTAAGTAAGGTTCTTCCCTTTCTTAAGCCATGAAGTTACTGAAGAGTAACAAACCTATTTTCATCTCCAAGATGAAAGACAGCTAAAAAACATCTTGAAGGTATAGATCAAGTTTTAATAAAACTTAAGAATGTAATCGTTAACATGTAGCTTTACGTAAATAATACCACATTATGATCTGCCATCACTGGCAAAAAGTACCATGAATACTTTAATTTTCTTCTGATATTCTCGTACTCATTAATTTCAGCTTCTCACCTCAGGTTTTGCTTAAGAAGGAACTGATACTTCTGAAGTCTGTTTTTAAGTGAGGATGAAGAAATAAACTCAATCTTGATGATGTTGTCTTAATTTCTCTTTCATCTGTGTTTTTGTAGAGCATGTGGATTTACTGGGACCTTGCCCTGAAGATGAGGCCATCAGTCCTGGGGATGAGTGTATGGATGCAGTTCTAGATGAATCGCTTCTTGAAACCTGTCCCATTCAATCTCCACTGCAAGTTTTTGCAGGAATGGGTGGATTGGCCCTTATTGCAGAGAGACTCCCTATGCTTTATCCTGATGTAATTCAGCAAGTGAGTGAAAAAGTCAGTGTAGAAAAACATGCTAAAAGTGTGTGCGTTGAAGGATAGTATTTTCCTCATATTTCTTTAAGGTTCACTCTGACATCTCAGTTATGTGGGAAGCTATTATTATTATTATTGGTGGAAGTGCTATTTTAACACAGCCCAGTCCAGCTAAATGTTACAGGCTGCTTGAGTAGCCGTGTCCTTGTGGAACAAGTGCGTGAATTTGGTGTTGCTGATTGCCTCGCTTCTGTTGATCATCTCACTTAACCATTAAACCATTTTTTTACTGGTTAAGTGAAATCTAGTTCTCGAAGCAGATTATATGATTTTATTTAAATTTACTGTTGTAAATAATAAACAACTGTATAATCTTAATTATCTTTATATTCGTAAGTAGTAATTAGAAGATAATATAAGAACTTATATTTGCATACTTATGTATGGAGTTTCTCTGGAGGCACTGATAGGCATTTCAAGAGAGGCAGTAGTGGCATTAGTGTAAAACTATTCCTTCGGCTGCTGTTCTGGTACACAAACTATTAAAAAGGGAAAAATAACCTGTGAATTATTCAAATTTTATTTGGCTTTATTTTTGAAATTTTGCCTGATACTCCCAACAGGAGAGATTGTGAATATCTGTTCCCTTTGAAATTAAATTAATCATGACTTCATTCATGAGCAGGGTGCTGTTCAGTACCCTGACTGCAAAACTATGGCAGGAATAGGAACCCTTTAGTGAGATCAGGTAATTTGTATTAATTCTTTGTCAGTAGTTCTGCAAAGATGTTTTAGAGGTCTGGTATCAATGCAGTTCAGAAATTAAAAGTTAAGGAAATATGTTCACATAAACAGTTACTGTATTTTGAAATCCAAGACTGATAAAGTGTATTATGCATTGAGGAAGTCTGTTTGAAGGGATTCTGCAAAAGACAAAAGGCAGCTTACGATCAGGAGGAATTTCATCGCTTTCTTCCTTTTTCTGTAGTCCTGAGAAGTTACTTTCTTTTCACCATTATTTAGCTTGATGTAAGTTTGGATTCAAATACTGAATAAGAATTCTGTGATCCATAAAACCAAATTAAGTGCAGTAATACCAAATTGAAGATTCAGAGTGAACACTGATGAATTCTCCAGACCCTTCATTCATTAATTTTACTTCTGTATTTCTCTAAGTCACTGATAGTTCTTATTCTCTTAATGTGTAGGTGATTGGAATAAATGCAGCTAAACATGGCTTTGACTTTTAATTAGGAATTTGGTATTCTGAATAAATTCTGCAAGGGCTTTTCAGCTTAATCTTTTCTGGTGCAGTCTGGTGATAAATACTAAAATTTTAAATATGATTGCATCAGTTCATCTCAATAGCATAAAAGCCTGAAACTTCTGTGATGCTCAGTTGTGAGAGAGACCTGGCTGTCATGCCTTGGTTTTAAACTAATGTATCACTGTTTCGTGGGGAATTTTACAACTGTTACCCCTTAAACTCTTGATTCCTATCATACTGCCTGGCTGCATAGCCCTCTATGTCTCATAGTCCTCTAGTCTCATAGTTGTCCTGCATAGTTCACAAAACAGAACAGCAGACTGTTGTGTTAGGAGATTAATAGTAACAAAGCTTGCCAAATCAATCTGAAGCCCACAAGGAGCACAAGATGCTACAAGACTGCTGATATCCAAATTTCTTCTTAGTTTTTTAAAGGTATTATGGTTAATTGTTCTCCTTTTTGCAGCACATAATTAAAAATCAGATACCTGAATTCACACTCAATGTTTAATGTCAAAAATAAAAGGTCTATTCCTTATTTAAGTCTGATAAATAAATTAATCTTTGTATTCTTTATTTCAGTGTGGTTTGTTTCCTATGCCTCTAGATTTTAAGCAGCATGTTTTAACTGAGAATTTTAGGCTGGCAAAACACAGTTGCTTGCTTGTATAGGCAGGACTTTCTAGAACTACATTAAAAACACAACAGGTGCCCTTTTTAGTTGTCTCTCCTGGTCCCTGTATCTGTAAATGGTAGTGTATTTCATGTGACTTTTTAATGGAGTTCTGTGTATGCCCTTTAAATCCTAACTTTAATAACATTTTTGCCTGTTTGATTAAATGAATGACTACAAAATTGTTTTGCTGTTTTTGTGGTTAAGGTGAGCACTCCGGTGGTTACATCAACCACACAGGAAAAGCAGAAGGACAGTGATCAGTTTGAATGGGTCACCATCGAACAATCAGGGGAATTGGTGTATGAAGCACCAGAAACAATTGCTGCAGAACCTCCACCGATCAAGTCAACAGTTCAGACTATGTCTCCCATACCTGCACATTCTTTGGCTGCCTTTGGTTTATTTCTTCGTCTTCCGGGCTATGCTGAGGTGCTGCTAAAAGAGCGGAAACATGCTCAGTGTCTGTTGAGATTGGTGTTGGGAGTTACAGATGATGGTGAAGGAAGTATGTGCTGCAATTATTATGTTTCTTTGTAGACCACAGCTAGATCATTTTACTTAAATTTATTTACACTTTATTGCTTTTAGCAGGAAAATTGTTTTATGCAGACCTGTGTTTTTATAGCATCTGTGATAGCTTTTTGTCTCTAAATATTAAATTGTCTGACAAAGTTTTTGTCACAGTCATCAGTGTTCAAGTGTTCTCATCTCGCTGTCAGAGTAATTGTAAAATAACTGCTGATAAAACTTAGAACGACACTGTCAAGATGACAATGCATTCAAACAGAGCAATACGACTAGCTGGGTACACTCCAATAATTCAGCAAACATCGTATAATTCTGCAGCCAAATGCTGAATAATATGGATGGGAGCATAGGTCTAGTCGATTAAACTGTTGAATAACATTGTTTAAGAAAAGAAGAGAAAGTTCTAAAGGTCATAGTGATCAGATTAGCTAAGCAGGAGCTCTGCCTTAATGGTGTGAGTTCAGAGGGAGAAATGGGGTAGCCTTCAGTGAATGAACAGATTGAGCCAAGAGACAATTTGTAGTCAGTGTCTGCAACCCGACCTGGCATTCTGCATATAGTTCTAGTATTTGCATTTGTTAGTGTTTTGAAAAGCTGGAAGAGTGTATGTGAAAGATGTTTTAGTGCTTTTAAGACATTGCCTTCCATTATGACTTTGAAAAGAATGCTGTTCTTTCCATGCTGCTATTAACTGAAGATAGTCTATTCAGCAGCCTGTAGAGTGGTGAATAACATGTAGCTCATAAGACCAGCTGAGAAACTAAGAGTCTTTTTTACAATCCCTTCTGTTTCTTATTTCTGCCCTATCAAGATACAGGACAGTAGACGAGAATAAACTGGATGAAGTAGTTACCCCCTGAAGGACTCCGTGCAGTCCCATTTTTATGTCCTTGGATGGTTCCAGTCCCATGTTATTGCAAATAATTTTTTTTTTTTTTTTAAATAGTAAAGAGACAGCTCAAACCCTTAAAGTTTGGGTCGCTTTCTTTTTTGTGTGTGCATCCACTGTTGCTATTAGAATACAGTTCCAGAACCTCATTTTCCTGATAAGTAGGGACTGCTTTCATTTTCAGCCTACATTTATTCATATCCAGTTTTTGCCCATTTATCATTTTGCCAGCATTGTTTTTCATCATAAATAGCTCTTCTTTCTCCAATGCATTTGTTGACAGGAACTGTATTTCTTCCTCACCTTTGTTTTTGCTGGACTAAACAATCAATTTGTCCATTCCCTAAGCCAAACCTCTGAATTCAACTTGATGAAATGTGGGATCAGTTTTACGCAGTAGCCCACATTCATTCTCTGTATATATTCTCCTTTTCTGTTGAAAATGCATTTTTTCATGCACCTGGAACCTCTTTACTTGTTCACATAATATGAAGAGCTAAACTTATATATCTGTTTTGCTACGCCTGCAGTTCTGCAAGTATATCGGTTGGGCTTCTTCTCCAGAGGCGCTCAGTTTTATTTATGGAGATCCCAGAGGATTTTTTTTTTCCTTCGTGCTACTGTCTTTACAGAATGTCAGATAGATATGAATTAACTCGTGTGTATGTGCGTAGTTATATACATACAAATACAGACACATGTATTTCAGTTTAGACATGTATTTCAGTTTAGACATGTATTTCAGTTTAAACATGCATTTCAGTATGACGATA
>WYDI02001817.1:0-14679 GCA_009867235.2 Psittacus erithacus
CTCCTTCTCTTTCTCTTTCTCTTCCTCTTCCTCTTCCTCTTCCTCTTCCTCTTCCTCTTCCTCTTCCTCTTCCTCTTTCTCTTTTCTTTCCCTTCCCTTTCCCTTCCTTTTCCTTCTCTTCCAGTACCTGGAGCACCTCCTCCCCTCCTTCTTCACTGACCTAGATGTCTGCAGAGCTATTTCTCTCTCATATTCTCACTCCTATTGATATTCAGTATCAATTGCTCTTGTGCATTAACTTTTTCCCCTTCTTAACTATGTTAACCAAGAGGCGCCACCACCGTTGCTGATAGGCTCATCCTTGGCAACTGGCATGTCCATCTTGGAGCTGGCTGACATGGGCTCTGTCAGACACAAGGGAAGCTTACAGCAGGTTGTCATAAAAGTAACTTATGTAGCCCCTGCTACCAGAATCCTGCCATGCAAATCCAGTACAATTTAACAGAATGAAGAAGCACTTTATACATCTGGGACTGTGAAAGAAACATCAAGATAAACCAAAACCGAAGCTGTCTTGTATGAAAAGAAACAAAACACTGGAGAAAAAGGAATAGTACGTTTTACAGACTTAAGGTTAACAAAGGCAAGACAATGAAAGATTCTGAGAATTAGGGAATAAAAGGTGACATAAAGTCTATCGACAACTGCCAGTGAAAGCAAACAGTATATGGTAAGGGTTTGCCGAAGTGATAAATGCATGTGACAGTTAAAAGCAGGAAGGAGACTGAGTTAATAAAGGTGTATGAACTGTGAAGTAAGTGAAGAAGCATGCACTAAATTGAGCAGATTACCACAGCCCAGACAAAAAAAGAAGCTAAAAGAAATGTAACTTTTGGCGATCGTTAGCCTATACTCAAGATGTTCACACTGGTGTAACTGGAAAAGAAGAGGCCAATACTGAAGATGATATCTGAGGTAGCCTCAGGGAGAGATGTAATCCACTAAGGTGGCTTTCAAATTCAAGCTGGTTAATGGGTTGAAACACTAGACTGTTGACGTTAAATGAGCTTAGATACTCATAAACTGGAAATAATTTAGAATTTTCAGAGAAAGAGCAAATTAATTCAGGAATGCTAATGCAATTTTTAAGTAGTTTTATTTGGAGTTCCCAGTTTAGATTTTAAAAAAGAATTTCAGTTCAACAATTTTAAGGAAAGGGAGGTAAAATTAACATTTTTCCTGTTAAAATTTTTTTCCACTTGAAATTCTAATGGCATTTATGTCAAGAACCGTTGAATTCGTGTCTTCAACAGGGACTGTAGTGATAGGACAAGGGGTAATGGGTTAAAACTTAAACAGGGGAAGTTTAAATTGGATATAAGGAGGAAGTTCTTTGCTGTAAGGGTGGTGCGGCACTGGAATGGGTTGCCCAGGGAAGCTGCGAATGCTACAACCCTGGCGGTGTTCAAGGCCAGGTTGGACAGAGCCTTGGGTGATATGGCTTAGTGGGAGGTGTCCCTGCCCATGGCAAGGGGGTTGGAACTAGATGATCTTAAGGTCCTTTCCAACCCTAACTATTCTATGATTCTATGAAATTTCATCTGGTTGTGTTGTTAAAGCTGTTTGGCTAGGTATCAAGGCTGTAGCTGCCCTTAAGACATTAATTCTCCAGGTGGTTCATGAACTCATTAGCTAGTCATCTACATGGATGTTATAGTGGACTGCTGTATGATGGGCTGCCCTGAGAGGATGAAGTTCTAGCTGCCTTTGCAACAAGGCATTGGATTTACTAGTGCAGAAGCTCTCCATTTGGAAATTTTGGACTGCCTTGAAGACTCCCCCAGGCAATACTGGCAGTGCCTATACTAAATCACATGTATCAATGAGTTGTTCTTCCTGGGGAAGAATCTGGACCTTCTGGGGACTCCTGAGGAGTTATTACTGCAGAATTGATTAAATTCTATGTAGATAAGATACTTGTAAATACTCAGAAACTGTTCTTCCAGCTGCAGACATGGTAGGACAATGTTTTGTGTACAGTTCCCATAGTTAGTTGCTTTGTATGTGGTTTGAGACAACAGGAATTAGACAGAGTGTGCCTGAGCTGCATTGGTCCTATAGGAGCACAAACCACCTGGTTATGAGAACTTGAGAAGTGAGCAGAATAGTAGCACAGGGAATCTCATACAGCCCAGCTGAAGATATTGTTGTAGGAGAGACTGACTACCTTCACCTTCTAGCCAATGACTGAGCACATTGCTGGCAGTATTGGATTTTTTGTGTCAGCATTACACCACTGAAAGAGCTCAAAAAATTCAGGATATTTTAACAAATGTTCTGTGATTGTTTGTGCAGCAACTTCTGATTAAGAAGAGGTAAAAAAGACCAGATCCATGTACTTGTATCTGCAATTCTGAGTATAACAAATAGTATGGCTGAAAAAAACAGATTGCTCCACCTCTCAAGTCCAAAGCAAATTGGAACTATCAATCACATTTCAGGTCCATAGCTGGTTTGTTTGTATTTGCTAAAAAAGACAGATTGATAGTCAAGCTATTGTGACTGATTATGTTAGAATTATTATTTGAAGTAATAATCCATTTTACACATAAGTATTTTTTTTACTGCTATGATTGTTGGTGCATCAGAAACCAAATACTGAAACCAGTGTATTATAAGGTATTTGTGAATTAATTTGCTATTGGTACCACTGGGTATTTTAGACTCTAAGACTAAATTAATTCACTTTCAGAATTTTTATCTGTGATGCACAAGTTGGAATTTTTGCAATGTATAAAGCAATATATTTTAGCTTATGTTTTTAAAATATGATACCTTAAATAATTCCAATGCACTTACCCTGATGACAATGACTTTTTTCTTTGAAAAGAAAAAAAAGTCTTTATTAGCAAAACCATTTCGACAAACTGAAATATAAACATTGTCTTTTCTACAGTGAAAATGTGATATTAATGCTCAAACAAATAAATCAAGTAGGAAACATAACATGTTTCATTTTATAGGAGTAGGAAGATAAAAATTAAGTGGATTTTATGGCTTAAATATCAATAGGAATTCAAAACTTTCTGCAAATATCTAATAATATTTTTGAAAGGAAGAATGTGATGGCTAGCCCTGTCTTTTAATTAATTCAAGTGTAAAGATTAATTTTATTACATACTATAATTTGATAATAATGATTGCAATAATCTTAATAGTTCATTTATTAAACAATCCAATCTGTGTAGAAAAGCAATAAAGTTTTCTGTTTCATAAATCTAAGTGAATCACATAAATACTTAGAAAATTGAGGTTCAATTCATCCCCTCTTCTTATCTTGAGGCTACCTAGGATGTGAGCCTTCTCAATGCAGTTATTTCTGGCACCATCCAAAAACCCAATGGAAGAACATGGCATCAAGACCAAAGAAAAGGTTTTTTTGCCATGTGTCAGTACTCCTCTTCTAAAGGTCCTTTTTTAATCACTCTTCCTCTCCCTCTACCACTTTATGAGATTTGGCTGGGGCAGGGGGGGTGTGAGGGTGCTTTGAACAAAGTTTGAAATGCTTCATTTCATGCTGAAAGGATTCTCAGCTGAAAAATCATGATTTGACATTGTAACTTTAAAGAAAAGATACAAAATTTTGTGTGTATATATATGCACACACTATATATATATAAAGGTATATAAAGGCATATGCTATACTTTGTATGTCTATATATATACATAAAAAGATATATAAAGTATATACGTCTAGTGGATTTCCATCAGATTTATTAAAGGTCTTGAAATTTGGACAATTGCAGGAAGAAGTGGAATATACTTTAATTTTCCAAATGAAAACATGGAAATATTTTTTTTATGTATAATCTGGTTTGTCTCAAACAAGAGTCCTTTAAGAAAAGTTTTCCTTTTCTTGTTTTTTATTCTAGTAGAAATTCAGTTTAAAAAGAACTAGAAATGAAGCAACTGCTCAAAATGAAAAACAAAAATGTTGAGAATATTCATATAAACATTAAAACTATTTTTCTTTAATTTTTATTTATTAAATCAAATTATGATTGGAAATGTCATGATTTCACAAGCTTTTAATAATATCATCCATATATGTAGTGATAGTGTCCAAAATTCTTCATGGAAAGCACTGCAGTTTTCACTACTTAATAAACAAAAATGTTTCTCTTCCTAATACACTATTAGAAAGTGATTTTTAGGATGAAGCTAGAAATAAACACATCTTATATCCAAACAATGAAAAAAATGCATCTAGGCAGCAAAATATTTTTATTGCTAGACCAGAATAGTTTGTCCTTACTCAAGCATATAGTCATACTGAGTGTTTACATATGAAGCATTAGTTGATCAAGCAATAATACCATCTATATCATTGCATTAAATAACCATTAATGAAAGTGAATATTGCTGATTTTTACCCACATGTCTAGATATGCCATTTTTTTAAAAACTAGTTATCAATAGGTTTAGTACTATTATTAAGTGATATATCCATCCCAGACAGAATCTATTCCATTCTATTTCTAATTTTATATCACCTCCATTACTGTAATAATCAGCAGCTTTCAGTGATGCATAAAGTACCATTAGTAATATTTTTCCTGCAAGTTTTGCTCTCTCTTTCATCCTACATAATGGTTATTGTGATACGAGATTTTTTTGTAAAATAAAATGTAATACAACCTTGACTATGCATCAAATGACCATTTAGCTGTTTTACTTCTGCAAACCTTTGGGGCTTTGACTCATAGCAAGCTCAGGGATGCCAGCTATTTTCACTTTTATGAGTATTTGTCTTATTACTGCAGAATTCATTGGTCTCCTTTTCTAGTAGAGCATCCACAATGATGGTTTTAATAATGCTCTTTTCAGCTGGAATGTCTGTTGTCTGAGTAAGAACCGCTAACAAAATATTATGAATAACCCAGGGGCTAGTGGAAAGAGTTCACATGAGCCCAGGCTAAAGAAACTTAAAACCTGGCAGACAAATGTGTCACATATACATCAGCTACAAGGCTTTTGATCCATTCATGTAATATTCCTTTTGTGTTCACTTCTCAATTGACACTTTTTTTTTTAAAAAAGGAGAAAAATTATTAAAAGTTTAAGATAGAGTTGACTGTGTTATCAAACATGTCTGAGACAAAAAAAAATTGCACAGAAGTCTGAATGTTTCAGTACTGTGCAATCCCTTTTGAACAGCAATTACAGCATTTCAGTCATGATGTCATGAATGAGCACCGCCAGAAGTAAATAAAATTCTGAATATCCAACACTGACTTTTTTTAACAAGGTAAGCTTAATATCAAGAAGTCAGAAGTATTCTGCACCTTTAAAAGAAGTTAACATATTTCTCCTAGAAAAATGGCTGAACAGGCTTCTACAAAGAATTATGGATTATGTAATTGTTTTAGTTCATTTTGCAAACAAGTTTACATTCCAGCTTTACCCTGCCCACCCGCTGACTTTCAGTACTTTGCAATTACTATGAAACAGATTTATAAAAGAATTTAATCACCTATCTTCTTTTGAAATCTCAGCCTTGCTGTGAGTCTGTAAATCACAATCATCAGGCTTAACTACATTTTCAGACATAACCATACACAAGGTGGAGGTGAATGTTTGGGAGCATCCTCTATATAAGCTGAAGAGACACACAGCTTTGAAGGCACCCCTCTGAACACCTGTACCAGCTTCCCAGTCATTTTGGGGTAAAAGTCAAGTAGTTCAACTCACTGGTATGTGCTTTGTCACAAAGAACTGCAGTCTAAAAACTTTTTATGCTCATTTTATGCTTGGATTGTGCCTGCATGTAGCCTTTTCTAGAAATGCCTGTAATTTAAAAACCATGCTAGTTGTTTTTAACCAGTGTTTCAGTAAGGCATTGTTATTACTTGGATTGGATGGTGCAGTAGAGTAAAGGTAAGATCTTGGAAATATATTTCCAATTCACAGATGAGAAATTCCAGAATTCAAACGTTGTTTTCAACTATTTTTCATCTTTTTTTTCCTTTTGTTTTTCTAGTCTGTATATTCCTGAGGACAAATAAAATTTCATGTTTTGTGTTAGCACAGTCTAGTTCATACTTATCTCACCATATTAAACCTGTATTAACCTGTACCTCTGTATGTACCCTTGCGTATGTATTCACCTGTGTATATTCCTGTGCAAATCTATCTCATTGTATTAGCCCTATTTAGGTTAACACAATTAAATAGAAGTACCAACACGTGGGTGCAACAGTCTATTTGGTTCATCTGAAGTTCTACTAATGAAGAAGATGGCAGTTGAAAATGCTAATAAAGCCTGAGCTGGCATCCTCCCTGCACTTAGTTGAATCATGAAGCAGTGAGACCTGAAGACTAGAAAGTCTTCAGTGGCATGGCAGCATTGTTAATGAAGGATGTATCAGAAGTACAGGCAGTAGCTTAGATGTAAGCTCTCTAAATTCTGACTCAGAGCAGAAAGCAGTTCTGGGCGGTGCCATTTCCTCTGGATGTACACCTGATGGCCGCTGCAAAGGGACAGGTTAGCATAAGGTGAAGCAGTCAGATGAGTTTCTGATACAAAGAGAATGTAGAAACAGGTTCAAACCTCAAAAATATTCAAGTGAGGATATGGATATCATTGAAGTTAGCTTTTTCAATATGATTAAAGAAAATTCATATGCACCTCTTTCAAGGAAACAGTTGAACGATTTAGCTTAATTGCTTGGAATAGCTTAAATGACACTAGAAGCACATGCTTGTAAAGGACATCAACTCACCAATTTTTTACAGAGATACAGAAAAGAAATCAGCTGGGATGCAATAAATAACTGTATTGGATTGCTGACATTAGAAGAAATAGAGATGGGGTTTTGTCTGAATTGACAAGTGGCCTTTGATTTTGTAAACACAACCTTGCTCCTTCTAATAAACGTGTCTAAAAATCTTATTGTACCTGAAAACCATATCACTCAGCCAAAGCTCCTCTGGAATTTGGAAAGAAATCCTCTTCTTTAACATTAACAATGTCAAGCTTTTAACTTTTTTTTTTTTTTAATTATTTACATTTGCAGTGATTTGAAGATACAAATACTTGCAGATGCAGAATTATTTACAAGATAGAAGATTAAATTGAAGTTTTTAAATTGAGATGAACTGCATATGTAGGGGTCTGTTATACTACCTGAGTAGAAGAAAGTGAGGAAGTAGAAAATGGTTAGTTATGAATATGATAATAATTTCTTTAAAATGAGTTTATATCATGGTTGTTTTTATTTTTGTTCTTAATGTTTGTTAATTCTGCTTAATTTTTATGATCATGATTGTTTTGTTGTTCCCAGTGTGGGTCGTTATTGCTCCTGAAGAGAAAATCTTTCATCAAACATTTATTTGTACCCCAGAGCACCTTCAAAGTCTGATTCTTTTAGTTCTTTCAAGATCCCACTCAATTGTTTATGAAGACTTCTCCTGGCAAAGTCCAATACTAATTACATATTTTGTTTAGGACAAATGGACCTGGAGATAGATCTACTTGGCTTTAAATGTGAGGATTCAAATGTATGTATGTAAGTGTACAATAATGATTCTTCATTTGCTTGTTCAATTGAGAAGTCATATATTACTTTCCTTGCCATGAACAGAAATAAAGTAAATAAATTTAAAATCAATACCACACCTGCATATTTAGATGATTTCTTCATTTAGTTGTGGCAAAGGCAGAAATTTCTGAGAAGTTTTTAGATTCCCCACATCTATGCATAAGTACTTCTGAGCATTTTACCTATGGAAGAAAAACAGTCAAACGGCAGTAACACAGTGTCCCTTGAAAATCACATTTTTTACATTAGAATAAATATTTAAAGGTAAAATGGAAGGCTCTAGGATATGTCATTTTAATTTTTTTTTACAGTAAACATTCTAAATTTTTGAATGGAAGATAAGTATAACAGCTCCAGAAGTTGTGTTTATATTAGTAATACTGTCATCACAGGAATGTGGTAGGACAGTTGACTGATGGACAACTTTTCTTGAATAGTCATTAAATGAAAGTGGATATGTCTTGCTCCTGATAGTTGCTTTAGCTGTCATCTGAAATAGCTGGAATAGGAGAATCACCTCAGTAAGCAGTAGACATCTTGTAACTGTGCTCATGTTAGAAGTGGAATTAATGTGACTGCCTAGTGGAAAAGTTACCTCTATAGTCAAGAGACTGATACATTTTACACTGTAAATACCTGAAATAAGATAAATCCTACTGTCTTTGCAGGACAGCTCTTGTATACATCACAAAAGAAGCATGGACACAGACATAGCATAGAACCCACCAAAGAAGTTCATTCCACTAAGATTCTAGCACATCTGGAACGCATGCCAGAATTCTGTTCTTTTCAGAGCTAGTAATTTAAGGACATATCTTTCTTATGGCAGGCTATTGATCAATTTATGATACCTTTGCACAGTGCACTTATGCACATTGAACTGCACATGATCAAATTCATTTCCATTACATAAGATTACTGAGCTTTTGCAGGCAATGTATGCTTTGCAGGCAATGTGTGCTTTCATTTCAAGGGCTGTATCTACCTTTTGTCAAGTGCCAGACTGAATCTATCTGGACTGAAACATATCTAAACAGACGATTCATTACTTTTTGGTCTATTCTAATCTGTAGTGCTAGAGATATCCTGGCAATTGAAATCACAATCAGCTGAAAACCTGAAAATTTTCATTCCTCAGTAAGGCATGCATGACATGGGTATGTTCTCAAAACCTCCTATGTTCTCAGGTTTTATGTCTAAAGTGAACTGATATGATCTTCTCAGTATAATTTAAAGCATATTATACCACAGAATTGGTAGCTTCTGAAATGGAGGCATTTTCAGTTCACAACAATAGATAATTTAACTAGTGCTCCTTCTAGAAATTAGAACACATCTTGCCTAAAAGGCTTCAAGTAATGAAGCACCAATCTTTTGAAGTTCTGAAATACTTTTTCAGAATCTAATTAGAGTGTCAGTTAGAAATTTTCTTTATTTTGATCTATTGAAATATTATACCAGCCATTAGGTCAGTCAGTGGATTAAAAATCCTCAAACTCAATGGTCATTTAAACCTTGACTCAAAGCTGCCTATCTGTCTGGTCTGCATTGTTTCATATACCTGTCTCTGTCGGTTTCAGACTGAAATTGTCCAGAAACCTTGATTGCTAGCAGAACTTTAATGTAGTTTCCACCTTCATATGCCTGGGAAAACCAAACCATGAAGCAGTATTCCCCCAGTAGTTTCAGTAAAATTCATGAAAGAAACCTTGCCTTGCATAATTGCAAATGTTAGTTTGTATACCCTCTGTGAGAATGCCATAATCTAGCTAAAGCACTGAGAACCTGCCTAGAATCTCCCTTAGGGCAAACTCTCTTAAAAGGTGAAAACAGTTAAGATAGCATGAGGCAGTGTTTAGAGTAAATAGGTAGGAACATATTTTTATCATAATTAAATTACAATTAAGAGAGTTCCTCCAGGTACTGAGGCAGACGTTTACGAAGGCATAACTTGGTGGAATGTTAATGGTCATTATTGTAGCTGTTAGGTCCCAGTCTTAAAATTCTAAGCTGAAAATGTCCTGAAGAAATATTTGACTAACACAGGGTTTCATTGTAAAATGTGCCTTTCTTTCAGAAGACCTGAAGCTATTAATGCAAAGACACAGTTAAGTGGACTTAAAAGTATCCTCAGGAATGATGCTTGCAATTTTATAATCCTGAAAGTTTTGAAAGCCAAAGGTAAAGCCCTGAATATTGTTTTGATTATTTAGAAAAATGTCTTTGGAGAAAACAGAATTCATGTGTGACTAGCCAGGGGGTTTGCACGGAGCATTAGCTTTTTGTGTACTTATGCTCAGTCAGAATCTGTCTGACCATCTTCAGGATGCAGCAGTTGCACAGCAAAAACAGACAGAAAAGTGAGTGAAAAATTTTGTTTCTGTGAAACCCAGACAGGCAACAGACAAAACTGAAGTCTCAGCAAGACAGTAGCTCACATTTTCCCTTCTTGCTGTGCCACATTTGCCTTCATGTGTGGAGATTAGGGGTGGGGTTCAGTTCCTTTTGAATATGAAAAGAATCAAACTATGAGTACTGCTTCATGTATCCCATCATGTTTTACTTAATTACTTGGACACACATTTGTGCAATTTTAATAGAGCTATGTACAGACCAGGCAACTGTATCTCACCAGAGGAGGCAGAACATGTCTACAAAACCTGTCACATCTCAGACTCCTTTTCTGCACAAACCTGATCTGTGTAAACATTAGCAAAGTCTGTAAAAGTTTTTGCATTTTCCACCACAGGGATATGAAGTGTGAACAAGGTTTTTTGTTTTTCTCAGGGCAACAGTCCAGGCACTACTGATAAAGCAAGTGCAGCAAAAATCCCCAGCCAGCAACCAAAACAAACAAAAGCAGTCCTTCCAGTCTACAGTAGCAAGCAAGAGTAGTCACATGATTTCATCCTATATATTAGGTCCTACCTTAGGGCAAAAAGAATAGTATGGTAAATTGTGAAACTGTTGAGTTTTTCAGCTTTGTTCTGTTCAAAGGCTTCCTTATTCCTATTTGAGGGTAAAGATAACTTCAAACATTATTTTCTTTCTTGAAACTTCAATGATGCAACTTCTTTCTGAAACCAAAGACTCAACATGTTATATATAACCAAAAAAGATGGGGTTTTCTTTTTCCTGATTCTCTCATTATGCATTTCTCTTTTTTTTTTCTTTGACCCTTTTTTTTTTTTTTTTGTCTTTACTTCATGTTCACTATCATAGCCCAAAGTTTCAATCAGTTATTCTCTACCTCTCACTTTTCCTGTGTTACTATTACTGGCATTTTCTCAAATTTGAGTTGTAAACAAACAAGATAATAATTTTTTTCTTTCCTTCCTTCCTTCCTTCCTTCCTTCCTTCTTTCCTTCCTTCCTCCCTCCCTTCTGTCTTTCCTTCTTTCCTTCCTTCCTCCCTCCCTTCCTTCCACCCTCCCTTCCTCCCTCCCTCCCTTTCTCCCTCCCTTCCTTCCACCCTCCTTTCCTCCCTCCCTTCTTCCCTCCCTCCCTTCCTTCCTTCCTTCCACTCTTCCTTCCTTCGTTCCTTCCACAAATTTGTAAGTCAACCATGAAGTAACGTTTTTGCTGCATCTTTGATCCAATAATAGATATGTTTTGTTCTGTATTGTCACTTATACAAATCGTTGTGATATCTATCCCTCACAGAGGGGTTGGAGCAGCCTGGATTTTCTTTGTTTGGGAGGTATTGTTTTCCCCATAATATCTAATGCAAGCATATTCTTTGTAGAAGACAGAGGGAGAGTACAGAGGATAAAAAGGAAGAATGAAAAAAAAAAAGAAAAAAGAAAAAATGTAGCTAAGCAATAGGGGAGTTGGGTAATTACTGTTAACTACTGTAGCATGTTATCTATCCTATTACTGCTAAGTACAAAAGTTTCTGAGCTTTTGCTTCCAAAATGTCATGTCAGACAAGACCTGGATTATAGCTAACATTTTTAAATCTTCAGAGTAGAGAAGTCCTACATTTTTATAATAGGATGTAAGCAGTAATACTCTATTGTCAATGACAGCTTTTTTTGCATTTGACATTTGGAGTAGTGAGTTATTTAAATTTCACCTTCAGGAAATGATTAATAACAATGTGTTTTGGTGAGGTCATATTTTTAACAATCTTATAATCAGTTTATATAGTTTAAAATGGGGACATAACGCAATTTGTAACCCATACTACTACCATATTTTATGTTTTGGAGGAACTCTTTAAACAAAGCCAAATATGACCAGAACAAGACATGAAAATCCAAGCACTATAGGGCTTACTAGTCATTCTGTATTTACTCTGAATCATTCACAGCATGAAGATCTTGGGATGTTCAATAGGAGAAGGTAAGAATTTCACAGCCGGTGGAAGTCAACGGTAAGCCAAAACATTGATGGACAAAGATTAGTAAGTATTTGTAGAAAAATCATTAGTCCTAACATATTGGTTAACTTTGAAATTGTATGTTTATGGGTTTTTTTCTGCTTACATGCCTGGTTTGGTAACTGTTAGACACAGTGGGACAAATTCTATCATCTGTTACTAAAGACACGTGTCAATGGTATACCAAAGCGTAGTAAAATGCATCTGAAAGAAGATATATATGGGAAGAAAATAGAGATTTGTGATTAGGACCGTCACAACAGAACATGAGGAGAATTATTATTCTTCTATTATACAGATATATCTTCAGAACTGCCAGATGATAAGAAGTAGTTATATTAAAAAAAAAACCTAAGGGAGAAGACTTATGAGTTTTATTACTCAGTTTAAAGTGTAAAGGTTCATAAGTTTCACACATAACTGATTTTTGTTGTTTTTTTTTAAATAGAAGTGACTCAAGTATCAAAAGCAAAATAAATGTCACTTAATAAAAAAACATTTTCTCCTTCGTTTTTTCTTCTTCTTTCTTTTCCTTATTCCTCTTTTCTTTGTTCTCTGAAAAAGCCTGCAAAAAAAAGGATATTTTAAAATACATCAAAAAATCTTCATTATTGCTTATGTCGTTTAGGAAGAGGAGCAATCCAAATCAAATGGATCACTACAAAGGTTGAAAACACCTCAAAACAAGCGAAAAATGAGTATCAGGATCTCTGAAAAATGGTAGACTATGCTGCCACCCTAAGGCTCTGTCGAATAACTTGGTTTATTTTATAATATAATAAGTTTCCAGGGAGCATAAATATTTAGTTACTTATTCCTTGGTTGGTAGTTATCATGACTGATGTGCCAGCATCATTAATTTTAAAAAAAGATTTTGTGTGCTTTAGTTGTGAAGCTGCTTATGGCTCTTTTGAAATTATATTTTTTTAACTGATTAAAAACCTCTTTCATATTTCTCTTTGACTGTTGTCAGCTAATGTATTTGATTAAGGTGTTACATGCTTTGAATTCAACAGTAGGGTTTTCACACTATATAGCTTTTTTTTTTCACCAAAGAAAGAGTATAAAATAGTAGCCACTTGAGCAGAACTGGTTGTACTTTTTTGGAAATAGAAATGTATATTTTTTTAGTTCTCTCTCATTTGTAGAGAATGATTGATCTGGATCTCACTTGATAATTTACAAACAGTTCATCTCATTTTTTTATGGGTGTTTTCTTGTCCACAGTATATGCATGTCTAATTTGCCTAAGTGTGACATATGGCTTTCCAGAACACTCGATTTGTCTGGAAACTTATGTGTTGTAGACAGATTTGGAAATCCTGCTCCACTCTTTCTTCTACTGTGTCATTGAGTGATTGTGTGCTGTATAATTTGACAACCTCCTCTATCAGCTCATCAGCATAACCTGCAACATGCATAATAATTACAGCTTCATTTCAGGAAATACATGGGAAAGGGTCAGAAATATGCCAATGTGTCTAACTCCTTCTTCTACCGCATCTGTTCTACTTTGTAGTTGGACAGAATGGGACTGCCATATAAAATAATAATGCATTTTTAAAACTGGAGTAATCTTTTATGCTGTCACACTGCAAATCCAATGTTATTCCATAACTTGTCTTTCTAAGGATTTCCTTATAAAATGAGATATTTTAATAATGTTTTATGAAAATTATTACAACTGCATTACCATACACACAGAGTCATCCTCCATCAAGGCTTGAATTACATCAGTACACGATAAAAAGTTAATTGTAGAAGTTATATGCAAAATTTAACATTATTTAGTGGGCCACAATTAATGTTAACATTCCTGTCATAAATGATTTCCAAGTTTATAAAGTTTGGTATAGGTATCTGCTATGTTATAAATGGATCACCAGAAGTATATATGTAGATAGATATATCTACATATTCACCTATTTATTCACCTTCTGGAGTATACAAAAATTAATTTAATGAAATGTCTCTAGCAAGTTTATTAACTTTTTTGTGAATTCAATTTTGATATAAATTATTCCCTCTAAAGTCTTTTGCATACACAAATTTTATTACTGCTGTTTAATAAGTGGTCATTAAATAATATTTTCAATGCTTTTTCAAAAGACAATTTTTTTACACTAGACTTCATTCTTCTTTTTAATTATACAATAACTAGACATGTATATACATCATATGCACTGTATAATTTGAATTAGAATGTTTCATGTTATCATTGCAATTGGTATGAGCCCTTTTGGTAAAAAAACAGCCATTGAGGTATTTTTCTTTTTCGCTAAGACAAAAAAGAAGTCAAAGAAAAGTAACTTAAGAAACAATGTGTCAAGTTTTGAATACAGTCATTAAAATATACTGATATGCTACATCAAAGAAATGTTAAACAGTGACAGAAGTGAGCCATATATGTATATGCATATGCATATGTATGTGTACCTGTATATGTATGTGTACCTGTATAGGGATACGTACATGTACATGCATATGCACATGTATATAGCATACGTATCCATACAGACAAATAGACTGAATTCCCAAACTTGAATCACACTGGTGACTAAATTCTTAATTACTTAAATCTGTTGTTCATAAAAGCAAGCATGACCATAATCTTCTTTAATTGTTATTTCCCTCCTTCTCCCGTCCCCCCCCCCCCCCCCCCCCCCCTCCCACATTAGCACTTTACTTTTTTTTTTTTGCTTTTCTTCTTGTACGTTCTCCTGTGCTTTTATTAATCTTCTCTTTTTCTTTTTTTCTC
>WYDI02001822.1:0-23659 GCA_009867235.2 Psittacus erithacus
CTTAGCATGCCTTCCAGGAGAATCTGCTCCAAGATTTTGCCAGGCAGAGAGGTGAGACTGACTGGTCTGTAGTTCCCCGGGTCATCCATTTTCCCCTTCTTGAAAATGGGGTATATATTTTCCTTTTTCCAGTCATTGGGAACTTCACCTGACTGCTGTGATTTTTCAGATATGATGGACAGTGGCTTAGCAACTTCCTTTGCCAGCTCCTTCAGGACCCACAGATGGATTTCATCGGATCTCATGGACTTGTGCAAGTTATGTGTGTAACTTGTGGTTACACAACTGTGTCCCAGACTGAAGTTTAGTGAGAGATGGGTAACTTACGATGTCAAATACATTGATGGGGGTTTGTTGGAGATGACAAGGAGAAGGCAATGTGAGGTCTTAAATTAAAGAGGCTGTCAGCTATGCCTGTGATGGCTGTTTTAGCAGAAGCTAGAAAATGCCTTTCTGTAGACCTGTGGTGGAGACTGCTCTGTGCTTACAACTTCCTGAGTGAAGAATCGCCCATTTTTAACCTTCTTTACCTTTAACAAGTTAGGATCGTTTCATATCTTGTAACAGACGTCCTCCAGCTATTCGTTAAACGACTAATATTCTTGCACTTTATACAGTCATAAATAATGTGCTAGACATGACCATTCCTGGCAGAACTCCAAATCCTCGTTCTGCAAAGGAACATTTGTTTGCCTTCTGCTTACTAACAATCAGTGGAACGAAGATGCTGCTATAGTATTTTTTTAAATATGTGGAGTGTTTACTGCAACATAACACATTCACTACTCATTGCATTCTTCCAAATTATTTTTCTTAATGACAAACTTCCTCCTCATTCCTGGTCTCCCTCCTTCCATTCACTTCTCACTTCGAGCAGAATACTTTCCAAAGCAATCAGCTTGATCTAACCCAAGTATAAATACACTACATTATGCCATTGTTGTTCTGTTTTTCTTGAAGTTCCCTTGTTTAATGCAAACTCATTTAATACCTCTTGCCTTTGTGCTACACGATGCATACATTTAATATAGCCTTTCAATTATTTCTCTGTATTTAATGTCAGTATCTCTTTTTGGCTTTTCATAAACTTTGCAAACAGTTCCAAACTGGTGAAATATTCAAAACTGGTGCTTTACTTGTTTCTAGAGCTTTTAATGCCAACTTCATATAGCTACACCTGCATTTGCCATTAAATATCTTCCTTTAGGGACTGGTTTAACACATGAGAAAAGTAATATGGAAAACGTGGAATTCAGAGACAGCATCATCATTGCCTTCATTTATGTTAGAGAAGAACAGTTCATGGAGGCAGTGATGGCTTCAAATATGTTCTGAGAAAGAAAACTACTATTGCTTTAGATTATAAAATGTGACAATAAAATGGGAATACACTGCTTGCTTTTGCACACATGCATTCTGCCTGCTGTCGGTGAAGGGTCATGACTGGTAATGAATAAAGGAGTGAGAACGGTTTGTGTCCCAGTATTATTGATTCATGAAGGTAGTTAATGTACTGGAGGGAATTGAAAGTACCTGTCCTTAAGCAGAGGGAGTATTGATAAACACAGAGGATGAATAATTTCTTATGTTGTTATAACTGCTCAAGGTTGTGTGTTCCCTGATAGACTGGTTATGTTCCCTGTGGAAAGGGGCCACTGCCTATCTGTTGGTTTATATTAGCCACTATTATCAAATTAAACTGGATGAGATTCCACTAGGAAGGCAACTGATCCACTGTTTCTGGTATATGTGAAGAATATGACTGGAACACTGCTTTGGTTTTGCTTTAAGTCCTTATTTTTTTTTAGCTTCCAAAAATTAATAAGATACAGGAGAAACACAAATTCCTTTTGATATTTGAATATGTATGAGAAGGGGAAGACTATCTTAGGAGATGGCTGCAAATAAGAGAGAATCTTACACACAGGAAATTGGGAGCACAGTTCAAAGAATGTATTTAAGAAAGTCAGCAGCATTGAAGCAGCTAGAAAGGAATGTGATGAGAGAATACTGTGTTAATAATAAATAGAAATACAATACTACTGCAACCAGTAATAACACAGAAAACAGTATGTAACTGTCTTCCACTGAGATGGAGATAATGAAGCAAAGATGAAGCAGAATGTAAGCTTGAGATACAAACCGTGGCTTCAGAATCCAGAGGTTGTTCATTAAGTATCTTGGAAACTGAGAGCCTTTGAGGTACTGTCTCTTCCTTCAATGGTTTTGTAAAAATTAAAATAGCAAATTAAACTGCAGAGAGAAAACTGTTCTTCATATTTTGTCTTAAAATTAGGAAACTCAAAAATTATTTCCCATCCTACCCAGAAAATTTCTAACTTGTATTCAATGAAGCTAGCAGGTCAAGAAGCATAAACTTATCTGGAAAGCAGGTAACTTGGCAGTATTGTGACAGGTTACTATCATTCCAATGATTTTGATAGGGTATTAACAAATTGGTTAGTAGCCAACTACAAGTTGATCCCAGAACACATTAAATTGGCAGATTCAGTTGACTGGTAACACAGTCCTAAAATCCTTGCTCTGCTGAAAGACAGTGTGGCCAACTGAATGAATCTACCAAAGAAAGACTTACTGGCAGTGCTAACAACATAATTGAACTTAATGGGGAATAAATAATAAATACTTTATGATCAAATACAAGATGTTCTTTGTCTTTGCTATATGCTGAAAATAAGTGATGAAAAATATTGCTAGAATTTTATGGTTTGCTACCATATATGTTTAGAATTTTAGGGACTGCTTTATTGTGTATTCTCCAGGTTTTCAATTCTAAATCTGGTGTTTCTGAATAGACTTGGGTTCTGAAAATCTGAGTGATTGCTGTAATTTGCAAGAGCAATTGTGTAGTTGCATCTTGCAAACTAGGTGGTGAAGAATTCATTTTGTGGAAGACAGAACAAGGTATGAATTTACATTTCAGGGAAAGCTTTTCTTTCCATAGCTGAATATCTTGTTACCTGTATCAAAATAATAAAACACCAGCAGTACGTGAAGACAAACGTGCATGAAACTCCAAGCACATGTAAAGAACCTGGTTTTCTTCAAAGGACTGGGGGTCCCAATGTCATTAAAATGCCATGAAAGCTTTGGTTTTGAATATTGATGTGGAGCTCCTCCAGGGCAATGGTAAACAGGCAGAACCAGCAAAAGGTAAACCCCCAGAATCTGGGTGTGATGTTTTAAACACCAAGTTCTTCACTGGCACATTCTTGCCTGGGGTTCCTGAGTGTTCTGCTGTCCAGGACCCTGTATCATCTGCATGGCATTCCCTTGCTCTTTTCCTTATCTTTATAGCCTTTTGAAGAGGAAAATCTAATTCATATAGTGAATTTCTGCTTCTGCATGCAGATTATGCATTCTTGAGTGCACGGCTCTGAGGGAGTCAGCTTGAAGAAGACAGCAAAGACTTATTTGTTCCTCCTGTCCCAAAAGCTGAGTCATTAAAATGCACCAGCTTTAGAAAATTTTGTGTATGAAAATTTTGTAATGTTGTAATAATATTTCTTAAGTGAAGCATGGTGGTAAAACTTTTTTTTCTGTTCCAGAAAAGCTTCCAGTTGGTTAAGTGGGATTTTTCCCTCAGTCTGTTTCTGCAGGCCTTTTTTTTTGCCACTGTTTCATGTTTTGCATATGCTTAAGTAGGGTTTGTCTGTTCTGGTGTTGGATGTCCCAGGCTCTAAAGGTTCTTACTTCAGCTGAGTAAATAGAGGAAGCAATAAAATTAGCAGATGTGTGTCTACTTTAATTCAGCTGTGGAAAAATTCTATTGCTCCATCAATTTGAGCGATGGCTTTAAACAAGAAATTATGATTATTTTCCTCCCAGTCATCTTCCTCATTGTTAAAGGACAGGCGAGTAGATACTGTTTCTCTGTTGATAATGTTCGCTGCAGCGCAGAAAATTAGCTTTAAGTAGGTGTATTTCTGAGATGTATGTTTTAAGTCCCTGTCAGGGACTGGAATTTATTTGTCATGGTTTTAGTTACTTTAGTTGTTGTAGTTAACGTATTTTTGTCTTTTATTGTTTGGACCTGTGTCACAGATGCCCATGGTTCATCAAAAGGTGCTCTCAGCATCTTTTGCATGGTAAAATCTGTACTAAAGTTAGGCTTGTACACAAACTCCTATTGACAAAAGGCTTTTTTGATTTGAAATAAAAACTGGCCCGTGGTTCCAAAAGCTGTTGTCCAGTTTGAAAATGGTTAAACTGAATTGCAGAATTTATTCTACGCAGAAATGAAATTAAACCAGATAAACCTCCTCTTCACTTATTGCTCCTGTCAAGTTCTCCATTTATGATAGCACATTAAGAGGAGCATGCTATTCACTGTTTCTTTTCTGTTAATGCAAAGCAGTTACTGTTGATTGGAATTTGGAAAATGCAGTAACGTTTCTAGGGAAAGATTCCTGACTTGATACTTAATGCCCCTGAAACTGTATAATTTCATGCATTGAACTGAATATTATCTTTTTCTAAGCTCTTTTAGTTTTGGGCCTTCCTCTTTTTTCTGTATCTCCATTTCTGTGAATAAACCCAAATAGGCACAAATTAAGATATTAAGTAGCTTTTGATGCAAATATGTGCCATAGGAAACTTCTTCGGTTGCCTGACCCTGTAAGAATTGCATACCATGTTGTGGTGTTGCCACTGCGACTTTCCAGACTAATGTGCTTCATTTTGTTTCTCAGGCAGTATGCAACAATCTCCGTTTCCTCTTGCTGCTTTTCCTTGTTGATATTTTGCTATAATTCTACAGAGAGAGGGATTGGACCAATTTTTGGACAATCATCACAATTCCCTGTAAAGGTGAGTTTTTGCATTCCCCCTCAAATGTGTGCACATATTACTGGGTTATTAACCTTTAAGATAGAACTTCTTTTGTACAATGGTGCGTAAGGTGCATAACGATAGAGGCCAGCCCTTGTAACCTTTTTGCTCTTCCTGGGTACACAGCTTTAATAAGCAAGTGTTAGGTCTTTCATGTCCTGGCTGTTTGTCTTAGTGCTGTTCTCTTTCCCAGTGTATTTGTAATATTGATTATAGCAGCTGTTGAGGCATGTTGAAATGATCAGTGTAAACTACTATCACTGCTGAAGGAACAGTGTGTGTTCCTTCAATGTGCGTGGCTGTGTTGTGCAGCAGTCTTTGCGGCTTCCAGGCATGTGGGGTACCAAGCCAGGTAAGCTGCTTTCGTTGGGTAGTTACGCATCATGCCTAATTTTTTCCCAGCTTCTCCCTGAGCTGGCAGTGATTCCAGAGGCAACAAAGCAGTTTATTTACAATCATGCAGGAAGAATGGCTTTGTTTTCTTTATTAAACTGAGTTTATAAGACCGAGGCTGGAATGGGCTTAGTTCTAGTAAGTTAGAGCAGCCTAGAGGGTTTTCTGTGCTTTACCAGCAATCTCCTGTGTACTGATGGTAACATCCCTACTGCAGTGTAAATCGCCGGGTAGCTCAGTGTACTTTTTATTTAGCTGAATATAAATAAACAGCAGGATACTTGAAAGAAATAACACTCCAGAGAAAACACAATCCTAGTGCAATTAGAGCATTTCTATTTAGATAATTGCTCACTGAAATTATAAGCTTGCATCTAATCCTCAAAGGGTATAGAAAATTGGCAGTTCCAGAATGATCTGCTGCTTTCACTTTTTTTTCCCTGCTAATACATGAATATCATTGTTTCACAAACCCTAAATGCTGATTTTTTTATTTTTTTTTTTTTGGCTTTCTTGCCTGCTATATTGAGGGTGATGCTGAAAATGACAAAATAGCAAACGATGCCTTCGAGATAATCTAATTTTTGAGGGAATCTGTGTACAGAAGTGATAACAAGCATGGTAATTTACTGCTGCTTGAAACAAAAACATGACCTCATGCAGTTATGGAGGGGGTTGCCCTAATTATGGGTGCAGACAAGGTAGTCACTAGGGTATTGGTGAGACAGGCAGTAATCATCACAAACAAGTATTTACCTCAGTGAAACTGTTCTCTCCTACCTTGTCTTTTATAGGACTGTGCTTTTTTTGACCTTTTTTTTAACCCCATTTCTAAGAACTGTAGCTTAGTGCTTAGGCTGGGAGGCAGAAATAAGACCCTGTGCCTTGCTGTCCTGTTTGTATGTGAATTTAATCAGGTTAACCCAGTTTCTTTCCATCTTTTCCCATGTCTATATAGTGGTGATTACCAGCCATGGGTAGAGTGCTTTTTGTTACTTCACATGCTTTAATTTGGTTTCTATCTTTGCTTCTCTGTTACTGTTATTTCTTTTTTTTTTTAATCCTTAAATTTTATGTTAAACTGAGACCCTTCAAAGCCAAAAAATTGGGAGTACAAAGAGACTTCCCTGTTACACAACTCAACAGAGTCCTCTGAAAAAATGGCGTTTTGGGCAGAAAGAAACTGTTTGCAAGTACTGATGTATAAAACATATCTTCCCTGTAATCCATATCACTGCTCTGTGCAGTGGTGTTTTCTTAAATGTCTCCTCAATTCTCTGTGTGCAACAGATTTTATGAGACATATTTGCACTTGTGGTTTATGGAAACACTTACTGCTTTGAACACCTGCCAAAAAGCAGATTTTTTAAGGATGGAACTAGAATAAAGTTCTTAGGGTATGTTGCAGTTCATAAGATTAAAAGAAGTTTTTAAAAATAACATTTCAATACATTAATAACTGAAAAATGGTTGAATTCATTGATAAAGCAAAATGTGAAGCTGGTAAAGATGTCTACGATGTGCCCTTTTTGGTAATGAAAACTAGCTCTGTATTTACACGAGAAGATTCCAGATAGAAAAATCAAATGCTGCCCTGTGTATGAAATGTTTATTGACTAGAGGAGTAAAATATGCCTGCAAATAACTTGTTCTCTATGCACTTTTTCCTGTATATTCCACAGCTCTGATTTTTTCACAAATACATGGGAAAAGGGTATGTATCCATATGCAGTTTCTGTGCACTAGGCCTCTTCCCCAGCTCTTTAACATTTAAGGGAAGGGAAAAAGTGGGTGTGAAGTCTGGGGGCAGTTTGAGAAGGTGCTCTTTAAATGGTATGGGACTGTGTCATTCTGTTTTGTAAACTGCATCCTCAGACTGTCATTTACTTCTTAATCCTACCTTTGAATTATGAATATTAATCTAATCTGTTCTTGGTTCTCCATGTAGCTCCCTTCACTGAAGGGCATCTTTACACAGCCACTGAAAGGCACTCTGAATTTCAGTCTTCGGGACCACTAAATTCACAGGGGCCTGCTCTGCTTGTCTGGAGCAAGCCTGGAAGGTCTGGATGCAGGAGGAGATGAAACTGCTTATTTTCCTTTCCACCCTAGGTCTGATGATGGATATCAGCTCCAGTCCCTAGCATAAAGTAAAACTGATACAGACTAAGCCTCTGCCATGAATTACTGGTTTTATTGATTTGGCAATGGTAAAAATAGAGTGACAGTCTGCTCAGGATCCTCCCCATTCATGGTCTGTTTGACACTCCCAAATGGGTGCAGAGCAAAAGCCACAACAATTGGGGATTCTTCTGAGCTGAGGAAATGCTTGTTGACAAATTTCCTTGATTTTAATTTTGAATCATGCTGTTAGATCAGGCACAGCAGACTTAATGGCTCATGAAGTCATCCACATTTTCCTTTGTTGCTTGTGGGCTGCTGAATGTTCACTTGTATTACTGCAGGACATGAGTTTATGAAGTTCATGTGTTGTTATCAAAGCCTTTTAGTGTGGCCATTATACACCTCTTTTTTTTGTCTCCTCTTTAGCAGTCAGCCATCTGCAAGAGCTGTTTATTGTATCCAAATGATTGTGATGCATTTATTTAGGGTATAAACAATAGCAGAGCTGGTTTCATTAGCAAAGGGCATGCAGAATCAATGTCTAGGTCTGATTCCTTCGTTCTTGATCTTTTATCAGTATAATTCATGTTTAAGTTGTTAACTTCTGATTTACATAAGCTGAAGTGAAAACAGATACAGATCCACAGGCTGACACTATTCATGTTGATAGGAAACCTTTTATATCGCTGCCACATTGTTGGGGGTTTTTATTACAGTGGCAGTGAATAAAAGCCAGAGTAAATCATAAATTTCACTGCCTGTAATACCTGAAAAAATGAGACATCTTACAGTAGCAGTCCTAAAGTAATTCACAACAGTCATTTATCTTCATTGTCTTCTGTGAGATTGGCTGAACCTTTTTAATATACATAGCTTTTTTTGGCACTGATTATAAAATAGTATTACCTTTCTTAGTGTCAAAACACTCTTCACTGATTATATAGTATTTGTCCCAGAGGAAAAAACAGTAGAAAGGCTCCCATGGCAAATTTTTATTCCCACAGCTTCTCAAAGAATATTAAAAAAAATGAAAATAATAAATCTGAACATGAGCTGCCAGATTTCCACATTTCTGCAGGGAGTACATCACAGATGAAGCAGGCTTTCTTGGGAGGATTGTACCTCATTACTTGGGAAAGTTAATTGGTAGTGCAAATCCCACAGAAGCATCCACTTCATCTGCAGACACAAGATACCTGAGCTGTCCACAATAACCTCATTTTCCAGTCTTAAAAAGGCAAAAGGATAGGACCTTGCACACTTAAATATTATAAATTTAACTAGGGTGAGTCTACAAGCTGCTGAAGCAAATGGTTTGACTTGGTGCATTACTGAATGCTGACAGGAGCCACATTCACTGTCTCACCTCATGCTACGCTACTGTCCTGCCGTGCAGCTTTCAGACTGAGTGCTCCGTGTGGGAGGGTCACTGTGCAGTGTTGTATGTGGATGTTCAGAGAAGGAGCTTACCATCAAAACCAGCTGCAAACTTCTCTGTGTCATCAGATTCATGCGAATTCATATGGCGGACAGTATCATAAGAAGGAGGTGGCTTGCTCATATGGAATATCCATGAAAGTTGGAAGTGAGAGGAACTTGGACACACCAGCATCTTCTGTCATATAGAAAAGGCTGCTTGCCTGATACTTACAACAATGTACCTGATTTTCCATTTGCGTAGACTTTTCTGAAATATAACTTACTTTTTCTTTGAATCTCCTTTAATATGTAGACCAGTATTGTTACTGGAGCCAGCAGAGACCTTCTATTGCTGTATGCCTGTGGGGAAGGTTTCCTTCTGTGATCAGCATCTAAGCTGAATGGGTATTCAAACTGCTGCTGACAATATCATGTCATCACCAGTTCTTTGGAATATGGCTTGTGAGCATCGTAATGTTGAGTGTTTCTTACAGCAGTGCATTCTAGAAGGCATAAAATCAGCAGCGCAGGAAAGAGGCTGGATTCTGTGTGAAAATAAAAGCAAGATTGTATTAAAATAAGACAATACTTGAAGCGACAGCAGAGGCTTCCCAGCATTCACTTCTGGCTGTCGCTGTTGTTGCCTCTTAGAGACAACTGGATATTACATGCCTGGAAAGTCTGTACCATTCTTCCAGGTTTTCATGATTTTTCTTACTGCCAGTGGTTAGCACATATCTGTACCTAAGACTGTTCTGAAAATACCCTTTCTCATTATAACTCATCCAATCACAAAAGTAGCAGCTGATCCAGGTACTTCAGACAGGTTTTGGGACACAGGGACTGTTTTTGAGGCACTTTCAATGGCACTGAGTCATGTCGCCAGCAGCGCTTTCCAGGATGCAGTTAAAGGCCTTTGTTAATTTGCTGGCCAGCAGTGTGTACCTGTGCAAAGTACAGGTAGAAAGTCACTAAATCAAAAAGGTTGCTGTCACAGGGACACATTTCTTGAGGTGGGATGAAGGGCCAAGAGGGCTGCTTCTTGCCTGTGCCTGTACTTGCATTGCCCATATCCCAGTCACATAGGTAGGACAGCTGTGGAATTCCTCCATCCACACTACAGTGTTTCTGCTTTTACATCATTTCATGTACTTCAGAGGTTCTTGCATCCTAAACTGAAGCTCATTTTGCTGAGTTAGTGAGAGAGTCTGCTGCCTCCAGAAACTTACCTCTGCTAGAGGTTTCTGTACTGCAGCAGAACTGTGTGAATGCTCCCTGAGCCATTCTGCCTAATGGTGTTAATCCACCGTTGCTAGAGGATGTTAACCTGGCAGATAATGATGGGAAGGTAGAGATGGGTGCAGACTTCATCTGTTATCTGGCAAAAATGTCTTTGGTTTCCAGTAGTCTATGGACTAGTGTCCATTTTCCATCCTGGCCAGTGGAGCTGCTCTGCACCCTGTGCCTGTGAAATTAGGCAGCTCTTCTACAGCTGTTTCTCATAGCCTGTCAGATTTGGCCAAAACATTTGGGGCCGTGCTCACACATTGTGGCAATGGCATCATGTTGGAGGATGCGAATTCTTTCTAAGGACACGAGTGTTTACAAGGCTTATGATGCTACCCCTCTGTCAGCAGATGTAGCCTGTATTGATTCATACCAGCAAAAATGTAGCCCATAAACATGGAGAAGCAGGAGAAGAAGGTCAGAATGAGTGCATTTTTGCCCTCCTATCTACCATTTACTTCGCTCTTCTCTGCTGTTCTCTACAGTTGTACTGTTCTTTGGGACAGTAGCACAGAATTTCAGAGTTTAGTGTTAAAATATAAGGTCAGGACCAGCCAGGATATGAAGAAAGATAATGTTGTCATGTCCCAGAAACAATAAAGAGCCTGGGAGAGCTAAAGAAATGAAGAAATGCATTGCCACCTTATCATCTCACATCTTCCTCTCAGCTTGCTCTGACTCTTGCAGCCATGGTATTAAGGCTCGTGTGCAGAGTTATCCATTGGTAAAATGTAAGAACCCAGCTGGAGAAGTAAAGAGAAAGGGAATATTGTGCACTGTGGCCTCAGTTATGAGGCTTCAGTGTTTTGTTTGCCCCAGGACCTGAATCAGCTTGTGGTCTGAGAGCGGAGGTTGAGCTGGAGTTTTGTGCTTTGTGGGGGACACAGATCAATACATGCATGTTGGTAACAAAGGAAGATCTGACCCTTGGCTGTCACTTCCATCTGGCAGCTGGAGGCCAGGGAGGGATTTCTTGCAGAGGGGGAAGGGGCCGATTAATTCTGCAGACCTACAGCACAACTCTTGCTGTGGGCAGCGGCCAGTGACTGCGAATGGCTGATGCTGAGTGAACCACTGAACTTGATGCGATTTCACAGCCAATCTGAGTCAGATTGTCCTTCTTGTTTCCCTTAATTGCATTTGTGTGTTGATCATGAGCACTGTACTTGCTCTGGTGTAAACACCACCAGCTTTGAAGAACTCAAGAAAAGAGGAGGAAATGCGCACATGCACACGTAAGCACACACACACAGAGAAGGAAATTAGAAGTCAGCAAGGCAAGAAAAAGTCAGCCACATAGGGGTAGAAGTGCAGGAAAGAGTAGCATCTTAAGAAAGTCTCATTAGGAGTCCTCTTTCCATCAGATACATGTTTTAGTGATGAACTCACTGAAATGTTTAGTAATCTCACAGCAAAGAAGCAGAAAAGGAGGAGATTCTGGACAGCAATTTTTCTTGACCAAGCAAGCAGTGTATGGATGAAGTAGACCTTTATTGTTTTGAAAATAAAGTAGTGTTTAAAGCTGTATTTGGCTTAGTACTTGTCATTGCAGTGTTAAAACTCCCTAGCTTCTGCCCTGAAAAGCTTACAATAAAATACACAAGGCAGAGGAAAAAGGAAGCATGTGAAACAATGACTATTAATTATCCTTTTTTGAACAGATGGAAGGATCAATAATTTGTAAGACTGTCTACAGTAGGGATTTTTTGGGGATAGTGGGTGTTGTTTGTAAAGGGGTTTCTTCCATTAAGGTCAAAGAGTATGTTGTTCCAGGGCACTGTAATTGTTCCAGGGCACTGTTCCAGGGCAGTGTTTTGGATGCCAGGGATACGTGTTGTATCTCGTCTTTGTTGACTGTCAGTTAGCTCAAGCAGGGATCTGTTCTGTTTTTGTCCTCTGGACGTTATTGATCCTGCTGTACTGCTACTTGTACATGTTCTTTCAAGGTATTATTGGACTGACTGAATAATGTATTTCTGGCTTAATAGTAATATTTGACACTTACAGCATACTACTGGCTAGCCAGCTTTCAGAATGGGAATGAAATCATGTTTCTGGAATGGTATACCAGGAGTTAGGACACAGAGTTGAGCAATTCTGGGTATGCAGTCCCAAAGGAAAAGAGTAATGTTCATGCTGGAATGAGAAAAGCTTGGGCTCCAGGTGGAGGGAGGGAAAGAACTGTCTTGCAGTGCATAGACCACACTTCGTGCCAGACCTCATGCAGTGCTTTATTTACTAGCCTAAATACCATGCTATAAAAGCGGCTGAGGAATCACCTGCACGTGCTGTCTTACTGTGGAAGTGATCAGCTATCCCTTGTTGGTTCACATCAGTACATCTTATGTTACACCTGATGTTTTTGCCATCATGGACTCTTACAAAGATCATTGCTCAGGTTTTGTGTTTTGTAGGAAAAGATAATCTTGGGGTGTTCTGTGCAGGGCAGTTTTAGTGAATGGGTTATATTTGTCATTCCTGTATTTACCCAGAATGCATCAAAACATGTGAGTTCTGTGAAAAAAGACCAATGCCTGTGTGATCGTGATCCACAAAGTGAGTAGGAGGAGATTGAAGAGCTCTGAAAGTCTTGGTCTGAGCGTGTTGCCATTCTTAAAGAAACTGAGTTGCCATCACTAAGGTTTAATTACCTTTTAGGTTTATAATACTATAGTGTTTTTGAATTACCTTCCCTAAAATACATGGCAGTTCTCTTTTTCGTTGGGTTTTTTTCTACAAATTAGAAACTACACACTAAAAAGTGCTGTTACATGAACTCTCATGCTGTTTTTTCTTTCTTTATTTTAACCAAGCAGACAGTGGGACATAGACATAAAATTAAATGCAGGACAAATGCTGTAGTTATATGCATATGCAGTAAGTATAATTTTGAACATTACAGAATTATCTGTTGTACTCCAAAGCAGAGAAACTACATCTTTTATACACTGACATAAGCAATAGTAAAAGTTAAAACATCATTTCTTGGGTTCTATAAACCAAACTGACTGATGTGCTGTCTGCTGAAATATACATTGCCTCAAAATTGATGCTGTTGTTATTTTTTATATGTCTAAACTTTTAGCAATCTGTCTTCCTCAAAGACAAAAAAAAGAGGCAGGGGAAGAGATTTCCAGCATCTGCCCATAATGAAGGATTCTTTTTATTTTGTATTTCAAATCTTTCTTGATCAAGCCCATGCCATTCTCTGAACTGCTTCTCCAGAAGGAAAAATGGTTTTTACCCTTGAAGACAAGAATTAAACAGCTTGCCCTAGAGGGCTCTAAAGCTAATAGCAAGGGCAAACGCTGTTGCCATTATTCATTCTGGTGTTTCAGGTTTGGAAAATGTAAGGTAAAACAACCTGAATAGTCTTTCTAAATGGTTGCACAGTAAAAGATATTCTTGTCTTGAGAAGGATAGAGGAATCTTGATCCTAAAGGAGAGGAAGACCTGGAATGGTTTAAAATTGTCTTACAGTATACTTGGTTTACTCTTTTCTGGGCCATTTCTTCTGTATTTTATCTGTTGAAGAGGAAACATAATCATCAGGTGAAATACATTAACCTTTCTTCTCTCTCCCATTTATATACTGAAGATAATGACATAGCTTCCTGGTGACTTTAATCCAGATGCACCAAGACTGAAGAGGGCCTTCCTGCTTTCCTCTTTCCCCCAGCTTTCCCCCCTGTTCAACAACAAATCGTTATTTGTCTATTTAGCATCCTGTGATGCCTAAAGGGGTCAGTTAAGTGCTGTTGCTTGCATGAAGGAGATGGGAGGGGGATGGGCAGGAGATGCATTGCCAGCTTTCATCGATCTGAGTTTTTCTAACAGTATTGAGGCATGTCTGTGCTAATCGAGTTTGTTTTGGCTAAAGTGGTTTTGGTGCCAGTTAAAGTGAGCAGCTGGGATCTGCTGTGAAGGAGCAGTAGCCTCTGCAGCTGAGCTGATGTTGAACATCTGGGGATAAACCTTTTCCACTAACACAGCTATTTGCCAGGTAGGTATTTACCTACAGCCTTAATTTCTTCTCTCTGCAGAGCTGAACTAAGAATCCAGTAAAATAGATGACTACCCACAAACCCCTTAGATATCCACTTGGTGCTGAAAGCTCTACATGTTAATTTCTTGCTATCTCTTATTATTTCTTATCCTTTCCTATTTTGCAGATCCAGTATTTTAGTTTATTGGAATATAGAACACAAGGAAGTTTTGCTATGATGTCTTAGGAAAATAGACTGGAACACGCTGTCACTTAAAAGTTTGGCAGAGATCTTCATAGTTTCAAGAAAATTTTGAGAATATATTGCTCTTTATCCTCTTTTTTTTTTTTTTCCTATTATTTGAATGACTGATTTCTTCCGGAATTAATGTGCCTATCTTCCTTCTTTTTCCATTTCTTGATCAAGGCCACAGGGACTGAAATAAGATGAAGCTGAAGTTGTAATTTGTTTTGCCAGTCCAGTGTCTTTAATTCTTAATCAGGCATTGGTTAAGAGTCCATGGCATTGTTTTAACAGAATAGATAAATTCAAATGCTAAGAAGGCTTTTTTCCAGTCCTGCCACATGAGGTTTTGGAGGACACCTGGGTATGGATGAGTGCTAAGTCTCTCCACAGAGCTGAACCATTCAAGCAAAAGGATAAGTGAAGCTGCCGCTTGCCTCTGCTCCCGAGTGGCAGTTGTTGAACAGCTGTCTGGGTACCCTGTCAGCCTTGTGACATAGCAATCCTTTCCATTTTTGAAGGTTAGGAGTAACTTCCTTAAAGAGTGATAATTGAATAACCCGTATGTGGCTTGGCCTGCGGGTGTATAGCATATACTCACAGAATCATAGAATGGTTAGGGTTGGAAAGGACCTTATGGTCATCTAATTCCAACCCCTACCATGGGCAGTACTTCTTAAATTTTGAATTCTTGATTCTGTTAGAAGGCAAACCAGTAGCCAGTCTGTGGTGAAAATTCCTACCTTGAAAACTGTCATTACAAGTATTCAGTACACACAACGTAAATCACACTTAAGGCAGGTAAAAAATTGACAGAAATATTTTCTTAGGTCTTCATCTTCATCATCCTCTTTGTTGTCATCATTTTAATCTCAATTTTTTTTTTCAGACAATACTGTAAAATGTCAACAACAGAAAGCTTGGAAATTAAAACTTGGATCAATGAGTAGCTAGTACAGCAGAAACTGATGTATTAAAGATTATGAAAGCAAGTATCTTTTAATAAAGCAGAGACTTTTGTGCAGTTCATAGCAGCTGAAGTTTGTTATTTAGCCTTTCAGAGAGCTGGTTTATATCTTATGATGAGAGATTAGAATCATTGTTGAATAGTGATAAATATCAGCTTCATGTTCTGAAACCAGCAATGCCATTTCATCTGACACCTTCTCTGGTGCAGTACACACTAGAAGACCTTCAAAATGCAAGTATCCTAGAATAGATGTTTGTATCATGAACAAAGGAAAATATTTAAATACAAGTATATAATGAGCAAGATTCTCCATGGATGTAAATTATCGCAGGCTTTTTTGTGTTAGCAGGTCATGGTATACAATGTCCAACTTGGGGATCATGTTCTGGATAATATTCTTTACAATATTTGACGCCACAAATATTTGTGTCTTTCTTGCAGCCATGATAAACTAAACAACTTGAAAACATCTACATTTGGGGAAAAAAAAATAAAAATCCAACCGGAAGAATTTTATTACAGCAGTTTGTCAGAGGAGAAATATCCAATCCAAGTACTGCATTGGAGCTTCATGCTCTGTGTTGTGAAAATGCCAGAAGTATTAGCTGGGATCATGTATTGATTTTAGAATGGAGAAACCTACTTTGAGAAATTGATGTGATCTCAGCTTCCTGCTGTGTTCACTCACACCTGTTAGAGGATATTGAGTGTCGGTGTGCTTGAACTGATTAGTGCTGGTTTTGGCAGATGATACAGACTGGTAAAAATCTAGTATTGTTTCTTACAGATCAGTAAGAAACAGGAAATTGGATTAACATATTTTTTTTAACATGATGTGCTTTGCCTTATGTTGTATAAAAATGTTATGATAAAGTACTGAAGTTACTGTCAAATCAATAGTTGTCACTCATCTACCCCACCTCTCAAAGTCCGAAGTAAGAAGTAAAGAATGAAGTGAAATGTGTAAAATGAGCTGCATTTGTCATTGCTACAAACAATTCAGGATTCTTCTCAGTATATCTGTTTGAATGTTGGTGCCTCCTACTAGATCTGAGTGCAGCTGACTGTAACAAGCATCTTTGGGTTCATTCTAAGTACTGCCAAAAGACCATGAGATCAGAATACAGGAAGCTTTAGGGCATGTCAGAAAGAGAAAGTAAAAATCCTACATTACATGAAGACTACAGAGGCTAAAAAAAAAAATCAGTTTAATTTTATCTGTGGTTATGGGCTTTGCTACAGTAATCCTTGCACATGAATGCATGCATTCACAGCTGTTTTTTAATGTGAGAAGCAGTGCACTTACTTTTTCTGTTCTACATTGTCCTTCCTCCTGCTCCTTTCAGCAGTAGCGAAAATTGCTCTTGCAGATGCTGGTCATACCCATGTACAAAGACTGTAGTAAGGAAGCTTTCAGTAATAAATACATGCCTATCTGGTAGTGTGTGTGTTTTCTAAAGTATTTTTAGACAGCGTTCAAGAGAGCAAGTTATGGTTGGAGTTTTTAGTGTTACTTTGTGGTTGAATTCTTCTCTGTAACAGCAAGAATTCAGCTGTAGTTTGTACTGCCGTGTAGTGGAGTGAGAGGAATAGTGAAATAAGCTCTGCTAAGAAAAGTGGTGTCATTGAGGAAGATTTGCGATATAAAATATGCTATGTAAAATGCAGCCCGTTTTGCTGTGCTGAGAAAATAACTGAATATCAGTATATGTGCATGCCTCCATCCAAAATCTGAAACTTTGATTGCTGGTTTCCAGTTCATTGTAGGTTTATATGTCAGTTGAGTTTAACATTGAACGTGGTATCCCTTCTGGGAATGTTTTATGCAAATTGCTGAAAGCACATTGTGAGATTTGCTAGAAGGTAATAATTTCAAGAGTGAAATGTGTGAATGAACTTCCTGTCCATTGAAATGGCCAGTGACTTGGTGTTTTGCTCGTTTCTGGTTTTTCAGGCGACTTATGCACAACATTCACATTCAACCATGTAGACAAGATTAATTCCTTCAGAGGCTTTCATATATATTGTGTTTGTTCTGTAATCCCCATTTTTTTTCGAAACAGTCTGAATTGTAAGGACTATCCCCATTTTATGGGTGATAAACTGTAGCAAAAGAAAATAAATGACAGTTTATGCTAATGTTGGTTGCCTACATTGAGACATCTAGGACATGAGTTACCCTTTTCCAGCCACTATGTAGCAAAATAAGCCCAACATGTACCCCTCCTGAGAAACAGGGGGTGTGGAAAAGAATAATATGGAAACACACAATCCAGGGCCATGTGATCCTACGTAATGCATGGGACGGCTCCCCAAATACTAGTTCTGCTGGCACCTTGCATAGCAGTTCCCGAGTTCTTTCCCTTCCCCCTGCAAAGTCATATCCTGCCAAGTGTGTTTTAGTTCTCTTCCCTATTTATCTGCTGTTCTTCTCCATCTAGACAGACTACAGGCATGCAACTTTCAAGTCTGGCAGACATTATCATAGAAGGCAGTGTTGCTGTGCTAGACTTTACCTCACTGGGGATGCAGGGCCAGGGGTATTTCTGTAGCACAGCTATAGCTGAGCTGCTGCCATACCATACCCAAGCATGTTTTGTGAGAGAGGCTTTGTTAGGCTTCATGTGTAAGGATTTGCTGACTTGAAGTATAAAGCAAATAATCAGGCTAATTACTATTCCTAAATGAAATCAGAGTAACTCTGTGTATCCTCTTACTGCTTTTTGTGATAAAAGCTCTTTAATAGACAGGCTTGCTCTGTCAATTAAGATCATACCATGTTCTAGTGGCTGGCCCTGCAACAAGGACAATTAAGTGCTAAGTAAGTGTTCTCTTCCCTTAAAGTGTGGAAGATAAGTTTGATTTTTGTGTCAAGATGTGAAAGATCCAGTCTTCACTGACAAGGCAGAGTGGTTGTACATAGTCCTGTTTAAAACACGCTACCATTTTGACTCTGCATATGTGTATAAAATAAGACAGTTTAGTTTGAGCTTTGATTATGCTTAAATCCTTCTACTTCCTTCAATATATAAGAATAACCAGCAGTATATATATTTATTTTTTAACAGCAAGTTCTCTACCCATTCAGAATTCTACTGTAGGTTGTGAGTGTAGGAAAAAAAATAAAGAGATGTATGGAAGGTTTACTTCGCAATACAGAGAATTTTTCTATACAAATATATTTGGCAATTATACTGATAGATGTAATGATAAAAAATAATGGTATTTTAATGGAAGTTAGTATTTCAAATGTATTGAGTGTACTGTGGCACTAGTGACCTTCTGCAGTTGTCCACAGAGCATCCCAAAGTCACATGTAAGGTGCATTAAGCAAGAACTATTTAGTGTTTATTTTTAAACACTTATGAATGGTACAGCACAATAGAAGAGAACCTTGCCCATGACCCATGGTTTTGTTCATGGTGTATTCAACAGTCAGTTTGTAGTTTGTGTTTCCCTTTTCTGGAACAAATTACCTTTACTTGTCCCCTTACAAAATATGTAAGTACAATTGAGCATCTGTAGTCCTTGTGTTCTAATTTGTGGACGTTTATGCCACATTAAACCATAATGTTTGTAGAACTTGGGAGCTGTAAACTGACTCTTGGAGAGTCATGTGCCCAGTTTTGAAGATATATCTGCAGTTTCAAAGATATGAACCCCTGAATCTTTCAAAGGCAACAGAGAGAAGAGGGATGATCTGAAGTTGTTAAAATACATTATTGGAAGGGTAGAAATGTTGAAGGTTGTTAATTGCTTTACTTTCTTTCCCCATAAGAATTATGTATGTTGTAATAAAAGACCAAATGTATGTTGGGGTGAATGAGTAATTCAACTGTCTTATCTATGTCCCACTCACCAGCTTGTGGAATCCAGAGTGTGGGTCAGTTAGCAGCGATCTCAGCTGCAGGGCATTAGATGTGAAGTTCATAGCTAATCTAGCACACTGATGGTTAAAAATATTTGCTTATTGCTTCAAAGGTGTCACTGTGACCTCTCACACTGGGATTCCAGTAGACCTCGTAAAAACACAAAATGGAAAAAGCTCAGTAAATAAAACCATACTTCAGTCTTGCAAGTAATTCTCAAGATAATCAGTGTTTGGTTTACACAGTTGATATTTTCAGGTGTATTCTTCTTGAGTGTAACTTCCCTCATAGCTCTTCATTAAAATAGCCTGATGCAGCAAGTAAGCAAAGGTTGGAGGTTTAGAATGACAGTCTAGATGGAGTAAGTAATTTCCTCTAAAAGCAACCTTCCTTGTGTCTGATGTATTTTCAAAAGTGTTTGGTCATGAATGCTATAGTTAATTTTAGACTTGCACAGTAAGGCTGTTTTATAAACTCATTTATTTTCAGCAGCTTTTTTTTTTTTTTCTCCTCTTAGAAGATGATTTTGTGTGATTTTAGATTTTGAGAAAGACTGCAAAATCTTCCTTTTCCTCTCTTCTGCCCATTGTCCTTATCTACGTTTGGACCGTATAACAATTTCTGAGTGTTTTTAATATTCATCAGGGTCACAAGTCAAACCACACTACTGATCTCTTTGAACATTTTGCTCCCCACAACTTCACCCCGTTGCACTCTTGTGGCCTCCTTCCTTGTCCCTGCTTTCGTTGCTCTTTCCCCAGGGAAGCCTCTCTCCATCTTGGATACATTTCTTCTAAACTGGGAACTTTATTCTTTAGGTTTTTACCCTTCTGCAAAAGAAAGAGCGAGCTTAGAAATTTCTTAGCTATGTAAAAACATAAGCCAAGGTCTAGGATGCCTTCAGTGATGTAACTGATGCCATCTGATTCTCTGAGTTTTCCTGACAAGGACAGGGAAACGGGACTTGGTATGCCAACAATAAAATAAAATGTTTTACTAAATCCCTGCTTCCCTGCATGCTTTTTCTCCTCTTTACTTATAGAGGCATATCCAATATCATTGAGAAATACTAAAGATTAAAAATAAACTTACTCTGTATGATTCAACCTGAAAAATTAAATCATACCTTAAATTCATAATCCCAAAAGTAGAAATTGCACTCATTTAGTGTTCTTGGAATCACCATTATTATGAAGGAAACATGTTCAGTGTTTCAAATGAGCACATAGTTCATATGTTTAGGGTAATATTTTCAATGTATATGCATGTATACATTGAAAAAAAAAAGGAAATTTATTCATTAACAATATTTCATGAACAGAAATTTGATTAGTTTAATACTTACATTTTCTAATTTCCTGCTTTTCTGAGAATCACTTTTAAACAGGTTATTGATTCTGTTTACAAAAAAAGAGCCAGTTTATTAATACAAGATTGGAATTGTGCCCAGATAGAAATATGTGTTCTCTTGCAGCTATCTGCCTTATATTGGAGCTAAATACTGAGGTTCACCCACCATCCACAAATAGTATCTGACTTTAAAGAATTTTTGGGACTTCTTTTTAATTTTTCTTTCTCTATATCCTTGGTAGATTTTTCTCTAGAGATTACTGATGTCTAGACGAGTACCTGCTGAGGGTCTGGTCCAGTGCAGTTAAAATGTCTAGGTTCTTGGGAGGAATTCCAAGGCTCTAATCCTGACCTGTGGAAATTAGCCCATGTTTTATCACTGGTATCACTCCCTATGGAGTTATGCCCTTTCCAAAAAAAAAGATCTGTTGACAGCATTTGTGCAATATGTATTTTTTATCTACTAATATACTTGTTTAGTGACTTGTTTCTTAGTCACTTTATTTTGCCCTTACTTAACTGGAAATTTGAGTTTATCTCGTGTGGATGAATGGTTCGTCTCTGTGATATTGTTTACTTTTCAGTATCTCAGAAAAAGACACACATGAAGCAGTATGTGCATATAGAACACAGGGGAAGGTGATGGTGGAGTAAGGCGATTCACTGACACAACCTGGTTTAGGGGATTTCAGTGAATAGTACCTATTAGCAGATTGAGGCTAAATACAGTATATATGTTACACTACATGTTTTGCTGGAGCATAGAATTGAACCTTGATTTGTATAGCTAAACCTACTACCTTAACCTACTTGTTTTCTCTCTATAAGCTGTCTGATTCACCTTAACTTATTTGAACTTAATTTGAGGTAGGGACTGATTCATTTGAATGATTTGAATGTACTGATTTATGCAGGAATGCATGTATGACCACAAGAAAAGTAAATAGTGGATTGCAACAAATTTACATTGCGAAGACCAGAGAGCAAATTTGATCTGCTATGATGTGTCTGAGTTCAGCTGTATTGGCTGGAGTTTAATTTGGGGAAAAAATAAGTTTCTCATAAGTATGAGTAAGCAATGCAATAGAGCACTTGATATCTTTCTAGTAAATGACTGGTCATGTACAAAAACCTCTCAGCCTTTTACCATCACACACAATTTAAGTTCTATCATTCCTTGGGGCTTTAAAATTACTTCCAGTATTTCTAAAAAGGGGCTGTTGACTACAGATGAGTAAGCAGCCCTCCTCTTGAGATAAAACAGATTCTTTGGCTTGCAGTCCCTAATTCGTTTGTCTTGCAATCACTCACAGTGGAAATATCTTCATATTTTTTTGAATCAAATGTTCATAACAATGAACTAAAAAATCAATCATGTGATACCCACTAACTGCTCATTTGCTTGCTAATGTCATTGTGAGACACCCTGAGAACACTCAATTCACGGTATCCTCACATGTCTGTGGTTGTTTTAACAGCTGTTTTTTACAGACTTCAAAATACTATGTAAATTAATCAGTGTATTACTCTGTCCTTCATGTTCCTGCTTCCCTTCAAATCACTAAAAGCTCTTAAATACCTTTCACCATGTGGGCTGGCAGCAAATCCATAGATACATCAATCAAATCTTTCCATGGCTTGAATTCTAGAGAAACATTTTATTTCCCACAACTACCTTTAGAAAGAAATGTACTCAGCCATCCTCTTTTCTTGTAGTAAACCCCCATTTTCAACCTCATAATTTTTGTGCTTTACCCTGTTAGTTTCTAAGCCCTGTGCTCATGAAGATATTTCACAGTTCTCCTGGAGTTGTAATGATTTGTATCAGCTGCTAATCTGTGCTTCTTCCTACTCATCTTTTGTATCATTCGCTCTCCATCCCCAGCCTCAAACCTCATTTTTAAATCTTATACAAACTTAACTGTGTCTTTTTCTACTTATTGATCCTCCTGACGACCTCCCTCTAATGTGATGATTGTAATAAATGAGGCTGTGCAAAGGCTAGGTGGAGTCTGATGAGCAAAACGGTGTATCTACCATCTCTGTGCTTGATCCTATTTCCATTCCAGTTTGAGAAAAATCTGTCATTGATTTTAGTACAGCAAGGTCAATATTAATTTTCCATGTATCTGTATTTATAACTCCACATTTCTGATGGTGAATTTTCCTCCTTCTGAGACAGCAGCTCCATCTTTGTGTTACTACAGCATCTTGGCAAACGAGCCAAATCAGGGTTTGGGATCTCCTGTCTATTGTAGTAGAATCATAGGATCATTTGGGTCAGGAAAGACCTTTAAAATCATCAAATCCAACTGTAAGCCTAACAGTGCCAAGTCCACCACTAACCATGTCCTTGAGTGCCACCAACACCAAAGACTGGGATAGAGTAAGAAATGGGGAAAGGTCTGACGCTGACTGTGTCTAGACATAATAATGTGATCCTCTCATCGGTTTGTCGTGACAATGCAGTATCATAATGTTCCTACTGTTTTGGTTTTGTTTTAATTGCATGACTTAGTGTTATTTACTAATCACTCTGGGAAGGTTCCCTGAATTTAACTTAACAGCATCATCCTGCTTTGTAGCTAAGCAGGGGAGATATAGTACCGTATGGAATAAAGGAAGACATAATTCTCCTAAAAATATAGCATCCAGTTCTGCAGAAAATGAACTGGATTCTAGGGGCTTGTCTTGCAAGAATCTCTCAAATCAAAGATTCCTTCTGTAGAACTTGAAGAGCTGAGCCTGTGGACTAAATCTACACATAGTTAATTTAGATCTTGTATTGGCCGCAACTGCAAAGCCTGAATCTTAAGGTCTACGTGATCCATAGCAAGTCAGGTGGCGAGGCATTGAAATGGGTTAGAAAGGATCTATAACCAATCAGGAAAACTCAAGATAAATGTAGGAAGGCCAATGAAGAGATACATTTTTTCCAGAACATGGAATGTGGAGGTATAGCTGCAATGCTGTCAGCTACTCACTGGATTTGAATCCACCTCCTGCAACATCCAAAGGTATATAGAATTATAGAATCATCAAATAGTTAGGGTTGGAAAGGATCATCAAGTACCAACCCCCCTGCCATGTGCAGGGACACCTCACACTAAACCATGTCACCCAAGGCTCTGTTCAACCTGGCCTTGAACACTGCCAGGGATGGAGCA
>WYDI02001823.1:0-38547 GCA_009867235.2 Psittacus erithacus
AATATATATATATATAAGTAAAATGGCTTAAATATGTAAATCTGTGCAGCTCCTAGATACTTCCCCTCCCAAGCCATAGCAGCAAGCAGCAATGGCTTTGCCTACACTAACCACGTATACTTTAAACCTTTGTACTCATAAGATTGAAATACAGCTGCATGTATTCTGAAGGTATTAGACCAGAGTTTCCCCGGTTTTGAATTGTCATAATTCCATTGTAGCCAGCAGGTCTTCAATGCAACATAATTTTTATGTTATCACTCGAGTCTGGAGTTACCAGTTTAGTAAACTGAAATTGAACATTATACTGAATTGTGAACATGCACATATATATTTCCAGGGCACCTTAAAAGTTTCCAGTAATACTACTCAAACACTACCACTTTAACAAATGTGCTTAAGGAAAATAATAACAAAAAAAATTCTCTTGTGCACAAAATGAAGTAAGTTTTCATGGTATAAAATTAGTAGTTTTCAAGCTTCAGGTTAGGCAATTGACTGCTCAACTCTACTGGATATTAAATGTGTTTAGTCCACTGATTTTCTCTTTGATGCTTTCTCCATTGTCTTTTCGCCTGATGAAACTATTGTGAAATTTATTCATAGTGAGCCATATATCTATTTTTAAATAGGTCTTTCAAGTGCCTTCCAAGGTTCAATATATTTATATTTATTCAAGATTCAATTATATCTAAAGGTTGCTGGCACAATATGGCTTAGATATTTCAGTTGCAAATCTAAGCAGAAGTGTATCCTGTGTCTAAAGGTTGAATTTATTAATAGCTTAATATTAAGGATTGGGTTTACAATAAAAGATTCAAAGAATGAAAAATGTGAACTGAAGAAAAAAAATAAAGTGAAAGACCTCCTAAAAGCTGAGGGAAGGCATATACCAGTAAAGGTAATGAACACAGAGTATAATAAAGTTCAATTCATAGTTTGTGTGTAATATATTTTACTGGGCAAAGTATTGCAAAATAACTTATAATATTTCACTTGAGAATATCTTTGGGGTCCACCTATGATTTCATTACTAAAGGCAATAATAAAGATGATATGGCGCTCACCACAGTGTGGCTATTTCACAATTGCTTGCAGATTTAGTCCATTACTAAAATAAATGGACAATGAATAATGAGACCTAAAAAATCAAGTCACATGATTGACTTACAAATGAAAATGTCAGACAACTGTATACTGTACCTAATGATTGCAAATGAATGACCTCATTAACTGGTTATAAACCCAAAATAAGGATTAGTTCCATATTTACATACACTTTACAATGACATGAAAGATTCGAGGAATTGAAAGTTTTAGACTTTTATTCATTTGCCAGGAATTTTGAGAAATGTTGAGACATTTCATATTTTATGCCTGATTAAGATGGAAAATGAACAAACACACAAACAAACTATCAAGTAAAACAATTTGATCTAATTTGATTGCTTTTGCACATCCTGGGCTTTGCCACATGTGAATGCATGTGAAATAGGCCGGAGGAATGAAATCCTGCCTCTCGTGGGTCCCGAAACAGGGATCTTCAGTCTAAGATTCAGCACTTCAAATTTACAAGGTCTGAGAACAAATGGCAGGCATCTGAAGTGAAATGTATCTGAATAGGTAAGTACGCATCAGCAGATATCTACATCTGTTGGATAATCTCAGAGGTATTCAGCTGTTGCTCCCAAAATAGTCCAGGAACAAAAGCAGGCATTTTTAGTATGCAATTTATCTCATCCTAACGTAATTGTCTAAGTAGGTCAAAGGAGATGTGCCCCAGAAGTTCATGATTTCTCCCTGTGGATTTAAAGGTGAGCCCAGAGTAAATAAATTGGAGTATAGCTTTGCTATAAATTAAGACAGAGACACCAGCAATAAGAAACCTGTAAGAGATTATTGATGATTGCTAGGAAAGGTATCTATCAGCTGAAAGTACATCTCCTGCCCTCTATGCGTCTCCAATCTGAACAGCAAAACCTGAACCATGATAAGTCACAGTAAAAAGGGGAGGTTAACAGCTGGTTCAACAGCTGAGTCTTTTACCTCCCCTTACCCTTACTTAAAATAAAAGCTCTTCTCTGCTGCCTCTCAAGTCCCCCCTCCACTCTTGTGAAGGATCAAGGTAAAATCAAGGATTGCTATTCCTTTCTTGCCCAACCTAAACTACTCACAAAGCGCTATTTTTATTAACCTGCTTAAATTTGACTGTCAAAATAGATACGCATGAGACCTCGCAGATCAGTTAGAAGAGGAGACGCAGTTAAATCCCTCTTAAACACGTTTGGATAAAAGAGAGTGAATTGATGCTTCACGCAATGAATTGTATCCCCAGTTTAGTTATATGCAGGCTGAATTTCTCTGCTAAACTGGAATTTAAACATAATTTTGGGAATCATTTTAAAAAAAAAGAAATGTCAGGCAATTTTTGTTTGATAATTCTTAGGCTTTCTGGCTGATGAATCCCATTTTAAGTCGCATTTTGGTATTTTCTTCAAAATAGATATGTGACTTCCTAATCCTGTCTAAACCAAGGAATGGATCATTATTATCTGGACCTGTGTGGCCTGATGCAACTAGGCATCAGTCCTTGTGTCCTGTTCTGACCTACAGTTCAGCTTAAGTTTGACATATCATACTAATTTATTTTGTAGGAGTTGTTCAATTAACTTGAGAAAACTCTGTGTAGTGTTGGTTCAATCATATAACAAGCATAATTTAATACAAATTGCACATCAGACACTGATTTTGTCCAACTGCTTGGTAGAATTAGTGTCACTAAAGAATGCAGCCAAGCTGAACTAACAATATTAAGCATTTCTGCAATTTATCTCTTGCTGTAATGAACAGTAAAAGATGTAATGACCAGCAAGATTAATGATAAAATAAACATGCCAGTTAGATTCACTCCATGGAAGCCCAAATCAAGGCAGTGCCTTGAAGTCAATAATCTGAGACTTGTAATAATAAGCATGAATGTTAAAATAAAGAGGGACATATTGATAGAAGCTGAAAAAATATATTTATCCAGTAGTTATATTTTTAGTTATAACTACTAGTTTCTAACTATAGTTTAATTATAACTAAACTAACTTTTGTTTCTAGAATTAGTGCTGCTAGTGTGAATGTCTACAGCTGCTCTGAAAAAGAGTACAAAATTGAGAGTATCTCAGATTCTTCTTGGTTTATTAACTAGGAAACTAATTACAAAAATGTAATTGAAGCTGTTCCACATCCCAATTGTTGGCAAAGAATCAACAATGCAAAAATTTTTAACGTATTTCATATTTAATTTAATAAACATACCTATCATATGCAACTTTCAGACGCTGGAACAGACTAAAAGGAAACAGCATAAAAGGATTCATGTAAAAGGACCAATATGAGAGGAAAGAAACTTGAATAATTTATGAGACAAACAAGTTGAGAAACTACTTCTGTCCTATTTTCCACCAGACCTGGTAACACTGAATATCTTGTTCACTGACTCCCTGATTGCTGGCCAAATTTTGTTAATTACACCTCTGTTCTTGGAATTTTTCGTGTTGTTGTTTGGTGGGATTTTGTGCTAGTTTTTTCCAAACACTGTAAACTATTAGTTTTCTGCTAAAAATATTTGCTGTTACCACAGAGAAAAATAAAGTTAAAAAAGAAAAGACAAAAAAACCCCAAAACAACAATAAACACAAGTGCTGCACAATACAACTGCTCACCACGCACTGACCAATACCCAGCCCGACCTGAGCAGCAATTGGCCCCTTCCTAGTGACTCCCCCAAGCTTACATACTGGGCATGATGTACTGTGATACGTAGCCTCTTTGGCTGCTTTGGGTAAGGTGCCCTGTCTCTGCTTCCTGTGGACTTCTGCCCCTCCTCACTGGCAGAGATGCAGCTGAAAAGTTTTTGATCAGGGTAAGTGCTACTGAGCAACAACTAAAACATCGGTGTGTTATCAGCATTGTTTTCAGACTAACGCCAAAACAACACAACACAAAACCAGCTACTAGGAAGAAAATTAACTCTATCCCAGCTGAAACCTGGTCAGGCATCAATGGTCATAGGCTGCATTGAGTAACTTAAATTCAGAATAATTTTTATAGTTTAATTTCAGTCACTTACTGGATGATAATGACTATGGTGAATGCCAAAAACTGAATGAGTTAATGAATTAGAACTTTGCATTCAGTGACAGAAACTGAATAATTCAACTACCCAAACCATATCAGCTCAAGCTTTAGATATCAAACATGAAAAATTGTTCTTACACTGCTTCAGAGTTTTCCTTAGAAATGTGTTAGAATGTAATTTTAAAATGCTAGTTGAAAAATTAAAGAGTGTTTACAAAACAATAATTTGCCTTTTCTGAGTATTTTTTGTAAATGGAGTATTAAAAAACGGGTTTTTTTATGCTTAAGGATCTTGGATGCAGTAAGATGGTGCTGCTATTTATGAAGAGGTCTTAAACACTGGCAGGAAATATCATTAAGCAATATTGTCATGTGTTTAGTCAGATGTAGAGAAAAAGCTGCTTCCCTTGTATCTACCATACACCTCTCTAAATTAATCACGTCAACAGGAATGTAAAGGAAGAATTCTGTTCATTCATCAATTTTCTTTAACTGCAAATTTCCATGTTCAGAGAATTTATTTAACAATAATTAATTATTTAGGAATATTTGTAATTTTATTTTTGCATAGTAAAATATTACTACTTTTCTATTTATAGAAGTATTTTATTTCTTAAAAAAAAAGCAACCATAGATGTAGCTAAATACTGTATCATAAATTCCACTTTACACTGCTTCTTTTCTTGAAAGGTTATGAAAAATACTAATATTCAAGTCTTGGATTCAGATTTCACACCCTGCACAAACTATGCAATCTGTCAAAAAAAAAAAAAATAAAAATTAATTAAAGTCTTTAATTTCTTTATTAGTCTTACCGTCTGAAGCCAAAAAGGAAAACAGAAGAGGAATGAATACATAAAAAAGGATAAATAACATCCTGAAAATTCTGTTATTTACTTCTTAATTGGGCTAATCTTCTTAAAGTAAACTCTTTCCAATGAGCCAAGAGAGAAAAGAAGTTCCCTTAATACTCACTTAGCTGAATGCTAAAGGATTCAAATATCCCAGAATGACAAAACTGATTCACATTACACGTGTCTCCCTTCAAAACACGTTTTAAAATTTTAATACGTAATTATAGCATTTCTCATTTAACAACACCAATTTAAAAAAAACCCTGTTCTACCTGACCTCACTGAAATGTGGCAAGTTTGACTTGCCCATCGCCAGTAACGCTGAGTACAGATATTTCAAATTTTCCCCCCAGTAATAAAGTAATCCTTTGTATTACTTTTTAAAACATTTTTTTCAGTTTTTGTCATATTTTTCTTCTTTACTGCAAATTTTTAATTGAAAGAGGCTGGTTTGTTTTCGTTAATTTTTAACTTTAATGTCGTGAGGGTAGTATGAATGTGCTTCTGCTTTTTTACCATTTGCTCAAGCAAACATTAATCTATCCATTTTGGGAAGGACTGAATGTCTCTAGAGTTGTGATTCAAAAATTATTGTTATTTTTGAGGTTCTCCAGCACTTCTGCTAGAAAAAGATTGTCTGTTTTAAAAATCTGGGATATTGACAAGCCTATAAGAAAATAAATAATGGATATTCCTATGATTTCTGAGCTTGAGAAAACTGTACAGGAAGCGAGGATTTGTTAAACTGGCTGAAAATCATTGTATCAGAAGAATGTAAAAGACACCCAAAGTAAATTTCCCATAATGCACTAGAAAATGGTGCAATTATGACAAGAGGTGAAAATCATTCCTTAATCCATGTCATAATTGGTGTTCACATAGCTGTCAACCGTTAACTTACTCTTTCCTTACTGGTTTCAGTTGATTTCATGGCAGGAAATTCAGCTAGAGCTGCTTCAAAAGCACCAAACTGTTTAAAATCCTATCCGAAATTTTGAATTTATATCTTTTCTAACCATTAATTCCATGCAATGACTATGTATCATTCAAATACTGTATTTTTCATTTGCCCTGAATTTAATTGCTATTACCTTGAGTGCCCTTTTGTTCTGGTATTAAAGGTGAATGTAAAAGAGAGGATTGATTAGACATCACTATATCATTTGTAATTTTATTATGGCATTGAAACCCCATGGCTATTCCTTTCCCTTATGCTGGATTTTTCAAATTTCTGCAATCTTTTCTCACACACAAAGCCAGCCATCTTCACAACCTGCCTCTTCAGCCCTTCAGGTTTCAGTTTACAAGCTGAAGCGAGGGCAGCAGATCAGCTGTCTAGCCCTTCTCCGACAGGAGTAGGCGAATGCTAGTTCATTCGCTCATCTGCATAAGGAAATGTGACTGAAAGGGACCGGGGACTAGTTATGGGAAAAATGATGCTGATGGTGATGCGAGCTTCTGCTGATACCACCAGAGTTGGTTTTCTTAGAAGGCTTTGAGAATCTGTGAGTGACATGAAGCATGCAAATGACCTTAAATTCTGTTGTTCTCTAGTCTGTATAGTGACAGGCAGCAGATAAATCTAGGTAATAAATTTCTCCTGTTCAATTTCTTTTTCCGACTGCTGGTGTTGCTGAACTGCCAGCTGAACATGAGCCAGCTTGTACTCAGGCACCAAGAAGGCCAGCAGCCTCCTGGCCTGCATCAGCAACAGCGCGGCCAGCAAGACCAGGGCAGTGGTCACACCCTGGTAGTGGGTACTGGTGTGGCTGTGCCTTGAATCTTGTGTTCTGTTCTGGGCCGTTCACTACAAGAAAGATATTGAGGTGCTGGGGTGGGTCCAGAGAAGGGCAACGGAGCTGGTGAAGGGCCTGGAGGGCAATTTATTTGAGGAGTCACTGAGAGAATTGGGGCTGTTTATACTAGAGAAAAGGAGGCTTGGGGAGACATTATTCTCCACAACTACCTGGAAGGTGGATGAAGTGAGGATAGTGTTGGTTTTTTCTCCCAGGTAGCAAGTGACAAGATGAGAGGAAATGGCCTCAAGCTGTACTAGGGAGGTTTAGACAGAATATTAGAGGAACTTTACTGAAAGAGTTGTCAAACACTGGAGCAGGCTGCAAAGGAAGTGTCTGTCACAATCCCAGGAGGTATTTAAAAGACATGTAGATAGGGCTTTTAGTGACATGGCTTAGTAATTGAAGTGGCAGTGCTAGGTATACAGTGGAACAAGATGATCTTAAGGGTCTTTGAGTCTGCGATTTTGTGCTATGTGTTGTATTCTATTGTATTCTATTGTATTCTGTTCTACTGCATCCTATTGTATTACGTTCTAATATTAATTGGCCAAATTTGTCTCTTTTCTGCTTTCAGTTTTATTAAAAAAAAAATAAATAGATTTCCTTTTCTTCCCTGTTTTGAAAGGGAATTTGTTTTGCTGGTCAACTTACAAGACCCCAGAATGCAGGAGGAGATCATGACAGAAAAGGTGACTTTATCAGTCACTGATACTTGCTTATTCTCTTCCCCCACACACACACCTCCCTTCTCCTCTCACCAACAAGAAAATTTATCCATTTTCTTCAGTCCTGGATTTGAGTTGAAGATGTCTGTTATTACTGTGGTGTAATGAGACTGTACTACCAAATCAAAAATATGTATTTTCATTTATTCTGTATATACTACCTGTGTGCAACTGTCTACAAATATACAAAAAGAAAATGCAATAGAGAAATAATTAGGAAATTGAACTATGTTTTGGTAAACAACTAATTGCTAAATACAAATATAAAATAAAAGCACTGTGTTTGTGCAACATTACAGTTCTCAGAATTAATATCTGGAATATTGCTTCTGATAGAGTAAAAAAAAAAAAGGAAACAAATTAAAAGGAAAAAAGAAAAAGGAAAAGTTAAAAATAAGATTAATTAGTCTCTTGAGTGAGCTTATGTGTTATATTACATATATTACATAAAAAAAATATTTCTCTTCCTAGCAATTTTCAGTTGCAATGGGGTACTAACACAGATATTCTTTGTGGTGGTGTTGTTGTTGTTGCTGTTTTTATTATTGTCATTCTTATTATTATTATTAAAAGCAGAAGCTTGTGCTTTCTTGTAGATTTTTTTTGAGGTCTGTATTTCCCCAAGGCCAAAAGCAATCTTATGTCCTTCAACAACCAATTGTAAATAAGAAGACTGCATAAGAACTGCAAAAATATCAACTGAAAAGGGTAGACAACTGCTGCAAACTCAAGCACAGATACACTTTTTAGGAAACTTCTGTTCTTAAAGTATATCTTGTCCGGCTAAAGTACAAGAGGCTGTCACAAACAGACTGCTCATCATTTACTGGGGTCTTTTTCTTTAACCACTCTTGTTTTAAGTTCCCACATTACACATGGAGCTGATCTATTTGTTTCATACACTGGCTATACATTAAAAATTCTGAAATTTAGAAAAAAGGATAATTATATCTTTATTTTTTACAACTACAATACTTTGAGGACAAAAATGTTGTGATTGAGTTAGTTAATCACAGCTTTTTTTTCCTTTTGGTCTATGCATTGCTCCTAAGGTCCTTTTTTTTTTTTTTCCACTTGTGAAAGGACTTGTGTTTTAAATGTGATACTAACTCAGTACAGACTCTTTTAAATCACAGAAGAGGAAGTCTCTTATGAAAAATATGCTCTAATGACAGTATTGGTATTTTCTATTACTCTGGATCTTCAAATACAAATTAAAACCATCACTGAAGGAGACTGGCAAAGAACTGTTCTTCCTTCCTTCATATTTTTTCCAGAGAAGTTGATTACGTGGATTTCTCTAAGCAAAGGGGCAGGATCTGGTATATTTAAGATGACATTAATTAGAAATGGATTCTGTTGGGGTAAAGGATGGGCCAGACCACAGGTTAATGCCCAAATCCTTATGACAAAAAACAATTAGCACAAAGGGTTCAGCGGTGAAATTCACTTTTTGTTGAACTGAGTAAAAAATATTCCTGAAAAAAACCCCAGATTTATTGTTTCATATTAAAACCTTCCTAGGGTTTTCACAATGTTTAAAATATAAGCACATCAAGGAAATTTTAATAACATGGAATGTGTATGAACTGTTAAAGTTCATGTATTAATGATCCATTCATTTTAATTATAAATCATAGAATCATAGGATGGTTTGGGTTGGAAGGGACCTTAAAGATCATCTAGTTCCAATCCCCCTGCCATGGGCAGGGGCACTTTCCACTAGCCCAGGTTACTCAAAGCCTCGTCCAACCTGGCCTTGAACACTGCCAGGGATGGGGCAGCCACACCTTTTGTGGACAACTTGTGCCAGTGTGTCATCTGGTCCAATGGTAAAGAATGTATTAATATCTACTCTAAATCTACCCTCTTTCAGTTTATGCCTAATCCTCCCTGTCCTGTCACTACATATCCTCCATCATATCACTACATACCACATCCATCCTCAGCTTTCCTGTAGGCCCCTTTTAGGTACTGGAAGGATACTCTAAAGTGTCCGTGGAACCTTGTTAAGCAAAGATTTTTGCCCAAGAGTAGATTTTAGCAAATATTAAATTAAGTAAATTCAAACAGAGTAATTCAGTAGATAGGAATTCTTTTCACTGCGACAGAAAGACTTAAGACACGTTTGTAACTGTATTTAGGTGTTAAGGCATAAAATCTGTTGCTAGATAAACAACACTTCTGCAGTAAGATATACATAACTATTGTCATGCAGTATGTATAGACAGGGTTTAAGTTACTTTTTGCAATCTAGATATTCAGAATATGGACTGAACTATAATTAAGATTTAGAAGAACCAATGTTTTATTCTTTTTTGGAACATGGAAAATTTCAAAACATGAGATGAGCCCAACAGAATTATTTCATTTAGGTTTCAGCTTTCCAAATACAATAATTAAAATTAATGAATATCCAAAAGAAAGATTATTTCTAATTAAAAGATTTTTTTTTATGTTGAAGATGTCAAAACATTTAAAATTACAATCCTTTTAATTAAATTAAGACGACTATCAAAATTGCCCTGAATAAGATAAATGTCAGTTGCATTTGACCATTGTTTTCTAAAGAAACAAGTATTAATCCAAAACTATAATACCTCTAACTAGAAACATTTATTTCAGTTATCTCTTTTGAAAATGAAATAAATATTTTAGTAAAATTTAAAAAGTGACACACTGGTCTCAGTTATAATTATATGGAAAACAAATATGATTAAAATAAACTTATTTAATTACTAGTCTGAACACGTAATCACCTTTGTCGACTACTCTGAGAAAAAAACTTTAAACAGAAGATTGAATGCCCTCTGATTTCTCTTTACTGAAATGGTTCTGTAAGCTTGTATTGTGTGGGAAAGTGCCCTTCAGGTGTTCAGCCTACTACCACAGATGGAATGAGCCACTCAAATTTAGAGTGAATTTGCTGTGCTCTGTTTTGTAAATACAGCTTTAGTATATTGTTCTGGGTTCAGCAGTAGCAGTCATGTTTCTCCTTAGTAGCTGGTGCAGTGCTGTATTTTTGACTTTCAGTCTGAGAACAGTGCTGATAACACCAATGTTTTTAGCTACTGCTTTGAATGTTTAGACTGACCAAGGACTTTCTGAGCCTCATGCTCTGCCAGGGAGGAGGGGAAGGCAGGAGGAAGCAGAGACAGTACACCTGACCCAAACTAGCCAAAGAGGTATTCCATACCACAGCACGTCATGCCCAGGATGTAATAGGCAGTTACCCGGAAGGGCTAGGTGACTGCTGGGGTGGGGCTGGGTATTGGTCAGTGGTGAGCCATTGTATTCTCTTCTCTTGTTATTTCCTTCATCATTATTATTATTGGTGGTAGCACCAGTGATTTGTGTTATACTTTAGTTAATAGACTGTGCTTATCTCAACCTGTGGGAATTGTATTCTTTTGATTCTCCTCCCCATCTCCAGGAGCTGAGGGAGTAAGGGGGGGAGGGGGTGGTGGTGAGTGAGTGGGCTGCGTGACAGGGCTTAAACTAGGACATACATGTAATACATTTAACAAATATCTGGCAAGATCAGACTCACTACATTACGCAAAGGGATGAAACACTAGAGCAGGACACCCAAGAGCAGTGAAAGGCACAGAATGTTGCCATAGGTTTACATGACAGTACAAACTCTCAAGGAAAATTTCTAAAACCAGTTTCCATTGTTAGAGCTAGTAGCTGTCAACTGCACGTGAAACACCAGGTAGTGATACAAAATATGTGAAGAGTCTCTTATGTGACCTTGCTGACACTTTCCTCACTAGACCTCTTATAGCAAGAAAGTTTTAATCAATAGTTTTATAACAAATACTCCCTATACCTGCAGATTTGTCCTTTTGAAAGACAATGCTGTATTAGGATTTCAGCAGCGGGTCTGAAATCTCAAAACCAGAATAGTATAAGTACTTCTTCAGTAACATACAGTACCGTAAATGTGCTTAAGAGCTTTACTGAATTGCATACATAGATGTCAAGTTCTCAAAGACAGTGACAAATGATGGTGGCATTAAAGCAAACCTAACTGAATCATAGATTGTGTAAGGAACAGTTTGTCAGTGTTGTGTGGAATATAATGTGAATCATAAGAGTGCAGTTTGACCACTAACACTGTTAAACCAAATCTACTACCATTTGCATAATCTTTTTCCGGCAAAGAATACTTCATGAATGACAAATTATAATAATAACATGAAATCTTTTATTAGAACAGTTAAGTTTTGTTTGATATTGCTTTTGCTAAAATGAATGAATTCACTATTTCTCTTTGCAATTTCTTGGTTCAATTTTAAATTCCTATTAATCCATTAGTGTTTACTTTTAATCAGCACATTAACCGCTGGCCTTTCCATCCATCCAGTTATATTTCAGCTCTTATTAGAAGAAAGGCAAAGAAAAAAAATCTGAAAGCGCAGCTTTACTTTCTAAGAAGGAAATGATATTTAAAAAGCTGTTCTAAATTTACTACATTTTAAATAAAGTGTTTAAAATATTTATGTTTAAATCATAACGATTCCAAAATCCCCAAGGTCTCAGACAAAGTTTGCAGAATGGGAAATAGCATCTGGTCAATATTGGCCGTCTTTCTCATACTGCTTTTCTTCTGGAAATGTGTTATTTTATAGCCTACTTGTTTTTGAAAACTTATCACATTACCTTCTTCATGCTCATTTATCTGTATTTTGTTAAGTGTTTTGATGTTTTGTATAAAGGAGAAAGCTGTAATTCATACTGACAGCAAATCTTAATCATGAAGTCACATTGACTGGCAGCTGGTACAAACTTACCATAACCCTGCTGAAAAAGAATGTTTTTTAATTGTTTAAAATTCTTGTCAAAAAATGCATGATATTGTTAAAGAGTTCTGTCAAGTATCAACAAGTCAAAATAAACACTGAAGTAAATGGACTCTGCTATCTTGTATTCATTGAATGTTTCATTTATTGCTCCAAGAGTTCTAGACAGCAAGCTTTCTGGACACTAGAAGTGTTTTTGTTCACATATTACTCATTCAGAGCTTTTCAATGTTTTACCAAAGACTCTTCGACACTCTGATAGAAGTAGGTTTTGCCACCCACAAGTTGTTCAATAGACTATGAGTAATTTCTAATGGAGTTTTTTGGTTTATGGTTTGGGCGGGGGTTTTAATTGTGAAAGGCTTTCTGAAAATATCTTGATGTGACGTGGCATGGGATGCAAGTGGAGGTCAGAAGTCAATTATCAACTTACTTTTACCTATTAAATGTTTCCTTTGGATTTAAAATCACCCAACAGGAAAACACTGTGGAACTATTTTATTATTGTCAGAGTTCTACGATGTGTTTGCTCAACTACATTTTATTTTCACATGGATGACAATTTCTTCTTATCAGAAGATATTTTAGTCCAATGAGGTATGAACATGCAGAAATACAGACCTTATTTTAAAATATCTGAAGAATAACTTTTTTTGTTGTTGTTGGTAGTACCTGTGCAGTCTAGATCAATATCAGCTAATTATCCAAATGAAAATAGTTCAAAATATTTTCCAAAATAAGCAGTCCATTACTACAAATAGTTGATTCCTACCTATTATTTTTTTCAAAATAACTTGAAGCAATGCATACAGGAGTTGCAGTCATAAAGGACATTATAAAAAGATGCAGATGGTAGACAAAATGGAGTTTAGAACAATTTATTTCAGATTCGCTGACTTTTTTTTAGAGAATGTGCATTTTCCTTGAATTGTCAGTGAGTCTTAGAAATTTTAATTGGACAACAAAGCTTTTGTCATGCTTTCAGCTGCATGACCTGTCCTCAGTTCTTGCTATATTTCATAGGTTTTTTAAAAAAAACTCTTTCTTACTGAAAGTGAGTGAATTTTTCTAGAATACAAAATGATTCATAGGTTTTGGAAGCAATAGGCAAGCAAAGAAGTTACTATTTTTTTTTTTTCTTTTTTTTTAATGTGGATAATTTGAACTACTGTAGCCAGAGGTTGTGATATTCTCTGCATGGGCCAAAGCAGTTTTAACTCTTCTGAGAGGTACTTTTCTCACTGAAGCTCTGGCAGCAGAAATCAAAGTGATAAGTACACTGAACCCAGCAATTTAAACAGCCTAGTGAAAATAAATTATTAGTCATCAAAAAAAAAAAAAAGGAAAAAAAAGAAAGAAGCAAACCGAACTTCAGAATCTGTCATTTAGAATCTCATGATTAGCAGGTTGTTGTGATAACAACTGTCATTGCAATCTAAGAAAAATAACAAATAAGGAATTCCTTTTAACTGATTAGAAAACATCCTCTATTTCTCTTCCCTGTTGCACTGGCTTTAAAGCTGAGGAACAGCATAGGGAAAATGCATGCCACTAAGCTGTCTTATGCAAAGCAGGATATTCAAAGAAGTATGTCTCAATCAACAAAAGTTGAACATCACTAAAATGATCACTACAATACGACTGCTTACATATCACCCACTTTATTTCACCAGTGAAACAGTGCATGCAGCTTTAACACAGTAACTGTTGGAGCTTACTGCAATAAATCTCATTAAACTTGCTCTGTGGGCTTGATCCTGCAATGGTCTAGGCAGTCTCTCCTGCACGGAAAACCTCAAAAACACATTCCTCATTTCAGATATGCATGTTCTTCTGCTGAATTTATTGAAACTGGTCATTAATTATAAAATTAAATATTTTTTTATTTTTACATACTTTCAAACCAGGTTGAAGCAGCCATGCGTGCACACCATGCTGCAGTACATACGCACTGACGAATGTAACACGCTAGTAAAAATTATCAACATTACTATGGGATGTCACATAACTCATTGCTTGCTTTCCACATTATGCAGTAATGCAGCTATTGGTCTGGCATTCTTTTTGCTCTGAATTTCATCTTACAGTGTCTGATACTAAAGTTTGTGTGTTATACTGGAGTGTTTTACAGGAAAATTATGCTAGTTTTAAGTTTCTTTAAAATAACTTCAAGATAAAATATCCTTTTTCCACCTTTAATACCAAGTGTCTCTTTCATCAACAGTATTGCATGATGAAGTGTGGCAAAGCAAAATGTCTTGGTTTTCTCCTTTTTTTTTTTTTTTTGTGCTTTTTTGTTTGTTTGTTTCTTTGCTTGTATTTTTGTTGCTTAAAAATAAGCTCTCTGTACTGTATTCATGCTTTAAACAGGATCTTTGAAAATTAGCAGGGTGTTGGAAATTAGGGGAAGGGAGCAAGGACTGCAGTTTCTTTCCAGACTGACTTGGTCAAAGCACACATAACCTTACCCTTTCTATTACCACTAGATCATAAATTATATATTCTTCTGTTTCACTGTAATTCGTAGAAAGAAAGTCCGTAATTTTGTGAGAAAAACAAATAATTCATTCCACATTTGGGACAAAAGAAGTATTTATTTGCTCACTTTATCCATCATATTAAAATGATACTGTTTACTGGGGCTGAGAATTTAAATCAAAACCCCCACATAATTAGTTCAATTTATCACACCTCTGTCATTACCATGCAGATGATATGTGTATACATGTAAATAATGTGTAGCAAATTATACTTTGTAGCTAAAGACAAATGACAGAAAAAAGAACTCTTAGAAAAGGAAAATATTTCTATAAATTATGTTGATTGTTTCATAAATGCAAAGACAGACTATTTATAAGGAACAGTGTTTCTATTTTTTTACTCTTGGTAAACTTTCCCTGGTCTGATTTGTAATAACGCATTCAGTATGAATGCTATACTTTGTATGGCTATATTTGAAATAATTTAAGTACTGTTTTAGTCATTTGATGCATTATTTGATAATCTATTGTTTAAGCTATTTGGTTATCTTAAACACATAGTATTCCCCTAATTTAGTTAAGAAAGCTATTATCTTGAGTTGCTACATGTCCCTTGGGACACTCAAGCTTCAGGCATGTTGCTCACTATTTTGCCACAGGATGGAGAGATTTTCTGTCTAATGGAGACAAAAGGATACATCTTCCTCACAGATGCTTCTGTTTCCAAATCACAGAAAAGCCCACACAGCAAGATGCAAACAGCTCAGGCAGTAAGAGACAATCCTTGTCACTACTTAAATACCTGGGGGAATATATGATGGATTGGCGGTCACGGCAAAGGCATCCAGAAGCTTTTGTTTGTGGTATAGCCATCCCAAAAAGGATTAAATGCTTTCAGATTTCCTCACACTAAAACCATTCTCAAAACTAGTCTAATAGCAAAGAAAGATATTTATGTACTGAATAAAAAGCTGACAATATGCCTGAAAAGTTTGAAGGAGTGACTAAATAGAAATGAAAGGAAAACTTTCTAAATATTCTTCTGAACTAACAGTAAGTAGAGACGCAAGATTTCTTTTCCTCCACAAGCTTCTAAAAACAACCTGATTGAAATGGTTCAAAGCTCCAATCCCTAGTTCACACTGAAGACTTTATTGTATGACAATAAATTTAAATCCAGACCTAATTTTGGAGTTAAATAAAATTTAACTCTTTCCTCTTCTCCTTATATTTGAACAGAAAGAATATCTTATATCTCTCTCTGTCTCAACAAAAAGTCATCAGTGTCATCATCTACCACAGGAGTCAGTTGATGATCTCTTTTATGCTTGCTTGGTTATCAACAAAAGCTTAATCCCTTGTGAGACACAATGCCCCTGCCCGCCTGCATCCACAAATAAATAATATTTTTTTTTAACATAATTTAAAGGTTCATCATCAGGGAGGGTAAATAGCAATCATGAAGATATGGTACCTAAATGGCTACAGAGGAGATTCTTCCTGCTAGATTGTGGTTTTTATTCCAAGATTTGTGAAAAAAATGATGTTATTAATAATCTGATTTAGGTATTGTACAATCAAGTATAGTAACAAACTTACCTTCATTTTTTTTTTTCTTTTTTTATGTTAGTAATTCAGTATTGACTATAATCATAGAGCCTTCCAAGTTCAACAAATGATCTGTGTTCATTCCTGAAATACATAGGGATGAATCTTACTTTGTTAAATCACATCTTACAGAACAGTCAGATTACAGAAAGCTTATAAAAATGTTTTGAAAACAAGTCCAAACCAAGTATCAAGTGTGTCTTTGCTCATTTCCAAGTGTAAGGACTTCCACCTTCTGCTTCCGTTTTAAATGATTTCATACTAAAAGAGATTAGACAACCATTTTATTTAAATATTTTTTCTATAACATCATGATGTCACTGATTTTCCTGATGTTGCCACAGTCACAGGAGTGTCCTTCATTATAAAAATACTTAAGAAACATGAAGGGAGTATCAGGACACAAAGAAAAACGTAACCCAAAGTCATGTTAGGCTTGCTGTTATGCTCAGATGAGTCTCCTTTAGCCAAGTTCTTGACAGAAAACTCAGGAAACAGCTGATTATTTAATTTCCCATATGTTTTATCTAGTTTGCATTCTCAGCAGAAAGACTATGAATTAAAATTTCTGCTTCATTACAGATGAAACATAGCCATTTTCATTGGAAAAATAGCAAATAAGAATAAACAACATATACATTCCCATGAAAGTCATAATTGTAGCAAAGGAAGTGAAAGACTTGAGAATTGTGAGCATGTTAACTAATTCCAAGTGACTAACCAAGTGATTTATAAACTGTAAATAACGTGACCTCAAGAAGTCAGATGATCTTGTCAATGTTATTCATGAAAATATTCGTGAATCAATTTTTTGCATTAGTTGACCGTGTAGCTGAGGATGACATTTATAGAAGAACATCACAGCATTTGTGTTATAGAAAGTACAACTCTTTTCATTGTGTACTTCACTGAATCTTTACAAAATAAAATAAATACTAAAAAAAAAAAGTTCTTATTTTCATTTTGTTTTAATTCTTGTCAATAATAAAGCAATTGAAGAGTTTTTTTTAAACCTTAAAGTAAGGTCATAGTTGTTGGGTTGCTGCAAATGTCAGTAGGAGGAATTCACATAAGAGCTAACCTGGGATTAATATTAATATATATGCTCATTGCCTTCAAAAATCCTTGCAATGAAAGGTCACTGCTAACTTTGAATTCTAAAATTAGCACTGTCTTCTAGAGACTATAAAAACCAATAAAAAAATCTGAACTGCACTTGATAGTCTTGCCTGTGTGACTTTTGCATTAAAGCAGGATGGATAGATGTAATAAGAGTAATACAAAATAATGACTTTTGCTTTCTAACAAAGGTGTCCATAGTTAAAAGTATTTCTTTTTTCACCATTACTTTTAATTGAAGGATAAATCTGCTAAATAAATTCCACCAAGGACCATTTTCGTTTACCTTCCATTTCTTAGTCATTTACTAAGCAAAGTGTGCAATTTTTGTCACCCACTTTAGCCCTTTCCTTGATATGTAAAATATCTTCTAGCATCTAGACACCACATTTAGGAAAGGAAAATTTTTATCGCATTGTACAATAATGAGAATTGGTATTAGTACCTAACTAGACTACTTCATCTTTTAAAATAGCAGGAAAAAGTCCAGACCCATTCATTTTACAGAAGCCAATAAAATTCTATTGATAGTTCAATTTCTTGCAGAACAACTTTTCAGAAGCTCTGTTAATAATGATACCGTTCATGGTGATGGTAGTTTATCTATACTCTGTTGTGTATATGTTTGGATATCAGTTATCCCATGGCCAGATGTCTGTTTTCTCATCAGTGATGGTTAGTAGCCATTGTGACTGAGCTAAACCATAAGCCTATAGTGAACCACTTAAGCTTATTTATGTGTTTATTTCATGACAGGGCAGGGTGGTTTTGGTTTGTTTCTTACGAAGTTTTTTCACTTTTTGGGGGGCTGGGCAGGGTATGTATTTCAGTGTAGAGAATGGCAGAGAATTTAAATTTTAGTCAAATGCCACTTAAACCAGAAGTATAATAATGGCAAGAAAGGAGAAAATTTTATCCCTTGTTGGTTCAAAGGCTCATAACTGAATGTCAGGTTGAAGAGAAAATACCTTTGTTATACCAAATCAAAACAAAACAAACTAAAACAAATCAAATAACAACAACCACCACCACCAAAAGAAAACAAACAAACAAACAAACAAACAAAAAAACTCCAATCGCACAAATGTTAACAAAAAGGAAAAACCTGCATTTCAGTTAATGGCAAAGAAGTAGACAGGGAATAAAATGGTGTAGGTGAAAAATCTGTCTAGATTTCCTGAAGACCTGAAGGGAGAGATCAGATATAAAAGCACAGAAGCAGGAAAATGTGCTAATATGAGGAGATTCTCCTGAAAGTCACGAATGACGGAAAATCTTTCTAATGGGTGAGTTGTCTGAGTTATGGCCTCAGAAACAGTAACCTCATATGAAATACACACAAAACTGAAACTCAGGATACCACCTGGCCAAGGGAAAACAAGATCACCTGAATATGAGACAAAAAGACCTTTCTAATTTTAAAAATAATATTAGTGGTGCAGTGTAGTCTCATTACTTCATATAGTTTTAAAGGCATATGTCATTGTTCTCTAGTTTTTGTGCTGCAAATAAGTAATATTTACATTCTATCTTCATCTTATTGAAAAGAGTCTAATGTATTTAAGTGTCTACTATAATTTTAGAGGCCAGGAGAAGAAGGCGAAGAAGGAGGAGGAGGAGAAGGAAAGAAGAAAAGGAGAACAGGAAGGAGAAGAGGTAAAACATAGAAAAGCAATAAGCAAGATGCTCTTATCTCTCGCCTCTTTCATTTTCGACTTTGTTAAGACTCCAGTTTTCCTGTTGTCATTCTGTTGTGGCTTCTCCTCAAAAGTGAGAACTTCCTTTCTACAGGAATTACCCATGTAGATAATTAGCTGCTATTCTTAGGAACTTTTTAATAGTAATTTCCCTTTAGTTTCTGGGACACATAGGATGAACATCTCCTCCAATGATTACCCACCTTGCTCTCAGAGTAGATCATTGCCAAACAAAGTAACCATGAGAAACAGCAGTTTGGGGTTAGAGGGGAGTTAATGACAGATGGTCCAGTAAGTGGCAAAATACAAATGTTACCTGTCAAGGGGATTCAGGTCATGTGTATGATGTCCATTTTGGAGATTGGTAGTTGTATATTTTTGTAATAGTGTCACTGAGCTTTGGAATCGTTGATTTGGTTGACATTTAATCTTCATTTAATTTTTGAATTCTAACTTTTTTAAGAAAGGCTGTGGGAAAAGCTAAAAAGTCACTGAATGAATCTTCAAGAACAATGCATCATGGCAAAGAAAATAACTCTGAAATCTTACAAGCACCGTAATAAAATGGTAAATAATTTGGAAAAAGAAATTAGAAACAGCTTAGGGGAAAAGAAGAACTTGTTCTTCTGTGGGCAGCATTTTTGTACAGTGGAATTTGTATTACACAATCCTCTCACAGTTATTATTGTTTTCAGTAGTTTCAGAATTAAACATAAGACAATGATTTATAATGTATGAGTAAAAAGTTGTATGAGACTATGTCATAAACATGTTATTTATGATTCAAATAATAAATTGTGAAAAACACCTGTGCGAAAAAGATGACAGCCAGGGCAACCTCACTAAGGGGAAATCATGCCTGACAAACTTGGTGGCTTTCTATGACATGGTTACAGTATTGGAAGATAAGAGAATAACTGACACCAAAAACCTGGACTTGTGCAAAGCATTTAATATCGTCTTTCATTGTTCAGCCCTTAGTGGAAGCTCAGCCCCACACAGCCACTCGCTCACCAGCAGTGGGGTAGGGGAGAGAATCAGATTGTAAAAGTGAGAAAACTCATGGGCTGAGACAGAGACATTTCAATAGGTAAAGCAAAAAACACACACACAAGCAAAGCAAAACAAAACAAGGGATTAATTCACTCCTTCCCATTGGCCAGCAGGTATTCAGCCAAAACCAGGAAAGCAGGGCTTCATCACGTGTATGGGTTCCTTGAGAAGAAAGACACCATTACTGTAAACATCCCCCCTTTTATTTTCCTTCCCCTAGCTCTATATATGCTGAACATGATATCATAGGATATGGAATATCTCTTGGGTTAGTTGGGGTCAGCTGTCCCAGCTGTGTCCCTCACAACTCCTTGTGCACCTCCAGCCTGCTCAATGGTGGGGGGGTGTGAGAAGCAGAGAAGACCTTCACTCTGTGCAAGCACTGCTCAGCAATAACAAAAGCATTCCTGAGCTATCAACACTGTTCTAAACACAGATCCAAGACACAGAGCTGTATCAGCTACTATGAAGAAAATTAACTATTCCAGCCAAAAATGCCACACTGTCACACTGTCCCGTGACTCTAAAATGCAGAGGCATGGATTTGGCAGGTGGATCACTTTGCAGACAAGGAGTTGGCTAGATGGTTTGCTGCCAGTGGCTCAGTTTTGGAGACCAGCAACAAGTGGTGTCCCAAAAGGGTTTGTACTGGGACCAGTTTTATTTACCATATTTGCTAGGGACATGGGCAGTGGCATTGAGTGCACCCTCAACGAGTTTGCTAATGACACCAAGCTGAGTTTTGTTATTGATACTCCAGTGGAAAGGGATGCTGTGCAGAGTGATCTTGCAGGCTGGAGAGGTGTGCCACATTGCAGACCTTATGAAGTTCAACCGGGCCAAGTGCAAGGTTCTGCACCTGGGTCTGGGTAATCCCAAACATGGATACAGGCTTGGTGATTGAAAGCAGCCCTGAGGAGAAGGACTTCAGGGTATTAATGAATGAAAAACTGAAGCCAGCCCAGAAAGCCAACTGTATCCTGGGCTGCATCAAGAGTGGCCAGCTAGTCAAGGAAGGTGAGTCTCCACTTGTACTCTGCTCTGGTGAGCCCTCCACCTGGAGTACTATATTTAGCTTTTGGGCCCCCAGCATAAGAAACACATGGACCAGCTCAAGTGCGTCCAGGGGAGGCCCATGGAGATGATCAAGGGCACTGGAGCACCTCCCATACTAGAGCAGCCTGAGAGTTGATATTGTTTAGCCTAGAGAAGAGAAGCCTCTGGGGAGGACCCAGAGTAGCATTCCCGTACTTAAAGAAGGCCTACAGGAAAGATGGAGAAGGACACTCTATAAGTGAGTGTAGTGATAGGACACTATCGCTATGTGTCACTATCACTAGGTAATGGCTTTAAACTGAAAGACGGTAGATATTTATTAGATATTCATTAGATATTAGGAAGAAATTTGTTACTGTGAGATGGGGAGACACTGCCCAAAGAAGTTGTGGCTCCCCCATCCCTGGCAGTGTTCAAAGCCAGGTTGGAAAGGGCTTTGAGCAACCTGGACTAGCGGAAAGTGTTTCTGCCCATGGCAGGTGGATTGGAACTAGATGTTCTTTATGGTCCTTTCCAACCCAAACCGTCCTATGATTCTGTGATTCTATCGTTTATAATTAAAATAAATGTATTGTTAATACACAAACTTTAACGGTTCATACATGGTCTACGTTGTTAAAATTTCCTGTTAAGAGTACAAAATTGTTCTGTGTAAGACATCTGATCACATTTCAAGTGACATGAATTAGACTTATGTAATCGGAAATATACCAATTCTGTATACTTCTGTTAAACATGTGCGGCATCAAACTTGAAAGGCTGCTAGAGTAACCTGTTCTGAAATTGCAATTACACAACCTTTGTATTGAACAAGTAAGTATAAATCTATAATATAACTTTAAAATGTCAGGGGTCTTGACCAGTTTTCATCAAAGGTTCAGGCCCTTCGCATTCAGCAATTTAGATGGGGGAAGAGGGTTAAATTATAGTTTTGTCCTTTTTTCAGCTGAGGTAATTTTCTTCCTAGTAGCTGGCAAAGTGCTGTGTTTGAGCTTTAGTAGGAGAACAATGCTCATAACACACAGACAGCTTAGTTGTTGCTTAGTAGCCCTTATCCTGATCAATGATTTTCCAGTCTCTCATGCTCTGCCAGTGAGGAAGAGCACAAGAAGCCAGGAGGAAGCAGGGACAGAACACCCGACCTGAACTAGCCAAAAGGGTATTCCATACCACAGCACGTCACGCCCAGTATATAAACTGGGGGAGTTATCCAGAAGGGACCAATCACTGCTCAGGTCAGACTGGGTATCAGTCAGTGGGTCGTGATCAATTGGGCTTATTGTTTCTTTTTTTTTTTTTCTTTTTTGCTTTTCTCTTTTAATTTTATTTTTCCCTTCTTGTTATTTCCATTATTGCTATGTGTAGTAGTATTAGTGTTATAATGCATTTTATTTTAGTTATTAAGCTGTTCTTATCTGAACCCGTGGGTTTTACTTTCTTTCACTTCTGTTTGCCATCTTGCCCAGGGAGAGGAAACAAGGAGCAAGTGTGTGGCTTTGTGAAACTTTGCTGCTGACTGGGTTTAAACCATGAGAAATTTTTTGCTTTAATTTCAAATATCCCTGTTGCACAGGTTAAATTTAACTATGGGCATCTAAATATATGAATGTATAAATTTAATACATGCTTTCCAGTGCCTCTAATGCTACTGAACAGCACACCTTCCAAAATTTCTATTAATCTTTGTTCTTTGTGACATTTCAATGTACTCTTTTGAGAATTCTGCAAATGTTTAACCTTATGCTTCTTCACAGTGCAATACTAAGGTTTTTTAATTATTATATACTTAAATTTTGCTACATCTTTTTGTACTTTTAAAAGTTTTATATATACTTTATGTACAGTGGTTTGATTCCTTGTCTTATCCAGCTAAATATATATCATTCATTTCAGACTGAGACAGCATTTCCTCTGTATTTACAAGATAATAAGGACACCAGAAGGTATACTGACCTATGCTTAAATTCTGTAAATTTTGAAGTTTCTCATTATTCTTTCTGTTAAAATCGTGGGATTTTAAACCAGATTCTACGTTTGTTGAATGTTTATATTTATGCTGTAATGTTTTGATTACATGCATTTAGGAATACCATGTTTTATTTTTAGAGTAAATGTATTATAAAAATTTAGAGAACATCATCTGTCTTAGAAAGGACTCTGATAGTCATTTCCAAAAAAAGTCTGTCCCTGTCTTTTTTCAACCTGGGCTGTGAGTTTTGACCAAAACCATAAAGTTATGGGGATTACTTTTGCCTACTACTGCAATGACACTTAGCAATTATTGAAAAATCTTGTTAACCTTCTGTCTAGCCAACTGATCTGTTGTAATGTAAACTGTAAGAGGTACTGACAAGCCTGGCCACTTTCTGTAAGATTCCTTCCTCTGCTACCCTAGTGCGCCCTCAGCATCTATGTATTAGCAGTGCTGTGCCCATGCCCATAATAGTTGTTGGTTTGGTTTTACTTGAAGAGATTGTGTTCCAGAATGTATTCTCCTCTAGTTACCTCAAATGGAAAATATAAATTTCCAGAAATAGAAATATTAGCTTCAACAGCAGCATCTGGAGCACAGCCTTGAACAGGAACTGGCTCATCTCTTGTTCTTTGTCAAGTAATTTATATGTAAACTATGCACCCCTGAAACAGGAAGTGGTGTTGTAGAGTCATGCATGAAAAGGAAGGCTGAATGTGAGGCCTAAACTATGGAGAACAGCTAGCTCTGAAGCACAATAGTATAGTTTCTTTTCCTGAACTCAAGTCTGATGCCTTATACACCATGAGTAACATTATACTTAGTAACAAGAGTACCACCTAAAACCATGTCCTGGGTTCAGCAGTAGCAGTCATTTTTTCTCCTTAGTAGCTGGTGCAGTGCTGTGGTTTTGACTTTTGGTCTGGGAACAATGCTGATAATGCTGATGTTTTTAGTTGCTGCTCAGTAATGTTTACTCTGACCAAGGACTTTCTGAGCCTCATGTTCTGCCAGGGAGAAGGGGAAGCCAGGAGGAAGCAGAGACAGGACACTTGACCCAAACTGACCAAAGAGGTATTCCATACCACAGCACATCATGCCCAGGATGTAACTGGGAGTTACCCGGAAGGGCTAGATCACTGCGGGGGTGGGGCTGGGTATCGGTTGGTGATGAGTGGTTGTATTGTCTTCCCTTTTTATTTCCCTTATCATTATTATCATTGGTGGTAGCAGCAGTGGTTTGTGTTATACCTTAGTTACTGGACTGCTCTTATCTCAACCCATGGGAGTTACATTCTTTCGATTCTCCTCCCCATTCCTCTGGGAGCTGAGGGAGGAAGAGGGGGAGTGAGAGAGAGGCTGCATGGCTGACAGCTTAAACCACGACAAAACATCAAATTTTCTGCACCTAAACAACGCAAATATATGTCATATGGAATTGAACTAATGATAGGGTCATAATTAGCAACCCAGTTCCCTTTTATCATGTATTTCATACTCAGAAGTACCTGCTTTGTGTATATGTATTACGAGGTCATACGTTCATGCTCTTGCTAATGTCAGACAGAGTGCTAAATATAAGAAAGCCTCTTCAGGAGGGAAAGATTTTGGCAATTATTCTAGCCACTGCATTGGCTGATACTTTAGGTAAAAACACCGAGTGTTCACAAAGATCAAACAAAACTAAAGTTCTGTTTCCTTGACTGGTGACACAAGGAACATTGCGTATTTTCTGAAATGAGACTGTACTTCAAAAATAGTGGAGGTCACTCTCAAAATAACTGCATACTGCATTCCTAATGGAATCTTTACCTCTTGGATTGATAGGTAAAGGATTGATAGCAATCGGGGAAAGAATCAAGTCATGTATCAAATATTTTTTCCAATTAAGAATAACTGTTATAGCCACTTGTTGTAGTCTTCTAGATCCCAGTTCTGAAATCTGTAGTGTTTAACTTTGAAAACTCATCTGGAGTTACTAGTCACAATGAATATTTGCATTTCTATTTCTGAAGGTGGTTCAAGAAATTTTCACAGACTGTCAAGAGCTATGATGTGGATTTGATGCACTCAGAAAGAGGAATAACAGTAGGTGTATAGATAGTGCATGTGTAGTCAGTACAAAAAGATGAATCTGTTTGTTTCTTTAGAAGTAAGAACATTATACTGCATTACAGCAGGTTACAATAAGTAATAAGACATAGGCTCTAAATACTGCTGATTTTGATGGATTGATCTCATCCCAGAAAATTCCATGGAGATGACAAGGCTATTGTCTGCTACAAACATCCAGCTAACTTGTACAAAAATTGTCAGACCTATACACTGTGCATTTGCCCTACAAAAGCATTTTAGTACAGTATTTAAGACAGAACAAGTGCTTATGAGCCACTATCCTCTTTAACGTCATGATCTGTGACAATTTTGGTGGCTATTTTAATTGTTATAACTGTCTACTTCACTACCTTTAAACTAATTTTCTGTTTAATTAGCTCCCATCTTCATTGTCTGTCAGAAAATCCAAAACCCTTGAGTGAATGCCTTCTGGTCTGAAAATCTGTTAATATTTAATGCTCCTCATTTTAATATCATACTTTTCAAATGTTCATCTGATGTAAGAAGAACTATTTCAAGGTTTAATACTTTTTTGATTTAACTCAACAGTTATCTGTTTTTAATGCACTATCTTCTTAGGTGATGAAAAAATAAGATGTAGTTCTATGAACCTTTGAACTCATTCATTTACCATTGGTTTGCAAGAGAAGATGTGATCTCTTTAGAATTAAACATATTTCTTCAGCAGTTAGAGGTTTGTTGCTTTGGGGATTTTTTTTTTTTTTTTGGTAATAATTTTGTGTAAGATCAGACTCACAAATTTCTCCATATTCTTTCAATGAAAAAAGAAACTAAAAACAAGAGAAAGGAACATAAGACATAGATAGGAATATATCCTGCCAAAGAACTCTCTGAGTGATCCATTGAATCCACATTGTTAAGGGCTTTCCAGCAGCAAAATATTGAAAAATGGTGAATAGTTTTCTCCCACCCGCAGCAAAACCTGAATATCCAGAAGCGTGATACAGCAGGACTGATAGAACGTCATACCTGAGAACACATTCTGTATTTCTAGCTGTATGATTGCGTTCTTGAAGAGGAATTTTGAAGAAACTTGGAACTTCCCCCAAGAAAATGACTCTTAATCAATTGCTACCAGTTCCTCATCTCCAGTTCTGGTCTAAAAAATTGAGGTTACTTTGACCAAAAAGTTCACTAATCAGTGTGGTCACTCCTAGGCAGCGACCATCATGACACCATGGGTTGATCTTAGGGAACCTCATGTGCTGATGCTTCAGAGGAGTTTGAGGTAGCAAGACTGTGCTTTGCTCATTGCTGAGGGAAGATTTTTACACCACACTGTTTGCCATGCTGGCATCTGAATTGCCAGTCTTCCTAAGGGTCCTTCATTTTTAGTTTTGAAATATCCTAAGTCTACTTTGGCCCCTGGAAATGAAGCAATAGCAGAAGATGTCCATTGGTGCTGAAATTGCTCTGTCAACCCTATTTGCATATGGTGTTTGATCACTACAAATATTCTTTGCAGGGCTTGCTACCAAACTGCACTTCCCTGAAAAAAACAAAGCCATTATTTGTGAATGGCAAGGCACCATTCCCAAAAGGAAGTTTATGTGCTGCTACCTTTGTTTCCGAGGTTAAGAAAATATAGTAATGGAGACACGTGCTTTTCTATGCTGTTCAGCCCTGCCAGCTGACCAATGAATGGTGCTAGAACCATTTAAATATGTAGCATAGTATGAAGTACTTATTCAGCTAATATTAATATTAGCACACTAATATTAGTATTAATACTAATACCAATACCACTACTAATAATAATCTCATAGAACTTTAAAACAATTATTTTGAAGAAACAGCAACATTCTTAGTTTAAGATCCTTGATTATAACAGGAACACTGGCCGAGTCAGCATTTGGAGAGGCTGATATTTCTGATTTATTCCATCCTTTATTACTGGCTTTCAGCTTCCAAGATTGAATTTGAATTTGCTTTGGATTCATAAAAAGGTGCACGTATTTTTAATCCTTTCTAAAAGATAGTTTCCAAATGTGTCTATGTTTACTTGTAGCTTAATAAAAACAAACTATCATCTTTGATTCAATATGGTCCTTAAGAACTGATAATCTAAGTGGAAAATTATGCATCCTTTCAAGCAAGTAAATACACTAAAAAAAAAAAAATGTACTGGTTCTTGAGCAAGTGTCCCAGTTACAATATCTGCATCATTTTCATTATCTGTCAGCAAGTAAATAAATTGTACCCATGCTTCAAAGCTGAATGTGTTTCATCTGAAATGCAGGAAAACTAGATTAGAGCACTTTTCTGAAACTGTGGAAGGTTTTGTATATAAGCTGATGCAATATCTCTAAAGATATCAAGAAGCCCATATGTTTCTGAACCAAAAAAATTGCTGGGATTTTTTCTCCAGGAAAACCCAGGACGCAAGTCCGGAAGTACCTCTAGGACCACATGTTCCAGCTGCTGGTGGATCATTCTTGTGGACGGCATTTGGGAGAGAAAGACAAACACTGCTATCATGTTTATGTGGCAGCTATGGCAACATAGAATCATGGGATCATAGAATCAGTGAGGTAGGAAAAGACCTTTAAGATCAAGTCCAACAATTCCCCTAGCACTGCCAAGTCCACAAGTAAACCGTGTCACTGAGGGCTTCATCTACATGTTTTTTTAATGCCTCCACTGATGGTGATTCTACCACTTCCCCGGGAATCCTGTTCCAATGCCTGATCTCCCTTTTAAGGAAGAAAATACTTATGTAATAGTACAATAATCAGAAGGGCAGCTTTATAAACTGGTACCCAGTAGAGGTGGTTTGGTTACAGTTTCTAATACTCCAGTGACACATACCCACGGAACAGGTTAGAATACGGACAGGCTCTGAGCGCAGTCTTATGCCAGTCCCATCCACTTCTCTTTGCCACTCCCACCCCTAACCATTAACCAGGCTTAATTTTAAAATAAATTAAGTGATTAAAGGAAAACGGAATTACATTATCATGATGTTATGTTGTTGTGTTCTGTTGTGTTGTGTTGTATTATGTGCTATGTTATGTTGTGCTGTATTATGTGTTATGTTATGTTGTGCTATTCTATGCTATGCTATGTTATATTCTTAGCACAGGGCCTAATCCTTTACTGACAACTACTTTTGGAAACTCTGTATTATTGAAAAATCTTTGGCAGTTTTGTGAACTGATTGCTACAATAACTTGTTCTTGTGAGATGAACTTTCATTGCTCTTTTCCTGCATGACTTCACCTGCTATTGCTGCGTCACTAAATTGTTCCCTGAATAAATACGGGCAGATTCATCATTGTGACTCTGAGTCAGCTAATTCTTCCTGGGGTAAAGAATTTCAAATAATGATTAATGTTGGGGAAAAAAGGAATATATATGAATATTTTAACTCCAGCTCTTCCTTTCCCCCTTTTCAGTATGAATATTTATTTTTTTTACTGTTGCTGCTTTAATTGGATCTTAAGTAATCTTTATGTTTGTTTATGTTCATCAGTGAAAGCTTAAAAAAGCTGAGTGTATTTCCCGGACAACAGATCGGTTTCCACCACAGATGGATAAATTTGGTATCATTCTCTTTATGCTTTTTCTGCCACGTTTAAGAGTTCTTTCCACAGAAACTAAGCAGCATTAACCTGTTACTGGAAAAGCAGCTCATAGAAATAGTATGAGTTCTTGTATATTGGCTACATCTGTAGCTAAGATGACGTTTTTAAGCCAAACATTTTAAAGAAGCATCCAGGAAATAATTTAGTATTACCAATAATTTTTATCTACATTTATAGGAAACAAAAGCTCTGGACACAAAATTGATAGAAAAGACAGGCTGTTACTTAATTAACTTCGTGCATTCTTGAAAATTATGGAGAATACTCTCTACCTCAAGTAGCAGTCTTTCCTTTTCTTTGCTGGCTTACAACAGAATCACAAATCCACAAATCTTTCTCTAGTAGTGTCATCAATAGTGACAGTTATAGCTTTACAATAGTGATCATGCAATTTAACAAGGAGCTCTACATTATTCTTTGCCTTGTGATTGAATGAAATTTATAATGATAGACAATCTTGATTTAGAGGTATATAAAATGTCCCAGATCTCCAGGTAAGTTATCATATTGATCAGTTGCTTTTACTATTAAAAATAAATGTTTATTTTGTGGTCAAACTTCCTGCCTTTGGAAAATAGGATGCCTTTGGAAAAAAGTTTCATCCTGTCTTCTCCCTAGGTAGATAAGTCTGCTACGTCCTGTCTTCAACCAGACCAGGATAAGGTGAACGGCTTGAGCTCAACACTGATCTCAGCAGTAGTATCCTGGGTTCAGCAGTAGCAATCATTTTTCTCCTTCTTAGTAACTGGTGCAGTACTGTGGTTTTGACTTTCAGCCTTGGAACAGCGCTGATAACACCGATGTTTTTAGTTGTTGCTCAGTAATGTTTACTCTGAGGACTTTCTGAGTCTCATGCTCTGCCAGGGAGGAGGGGAAGCCGGGAGGAAGCAGAGACAGGACACTTGACCCAAACTAGCCAAAGAAGTATTCCATACCACAGCACATCATGCCCAGTATATAAACTGGGGGCAGTTACCTGGAAGGGTGAGATCACTGCTCAGTCAGGGTGGGTATCAATTGGTAGGTAGTGAGTGGTTGTATTCTTTTCCCTTGTTATTTCCCTTATCATTACTATTATTGGTGGCAGCAGCAGTGGTTTGTGTTACACCTTAGTTACTGGACTGTTCTTATCTCAACCCTTGGTAGTTACATTCTTTAAACTCTCCTACCTGTCCCTTTGGGAGCAGGGGGAGGAAGCGGGGGTAGTGAGAGAGTGGCTGTGTGGTTCTGGGTCGCCAGCTGGGCTTAAACCATGACATGTAACAACCTTGTTACTAGAGCTGGAATATGGTTTTTTGAAACAGAGTCTGGTGAATCCTTTTTGAAACACCTTGACATACATCATATATTGCATATTCAGCATGAAAAGGCCTGAAATTTAACAGCTGAGCATTTTTCATTCATCACTGTAAAGAAACATTTTGAAAGTTTTGGCTTTCCACCTGGAAATTTGCTAATACACACTGATGAATGATAGCTTTGTCAGGTTCCTGTTGACAGTTGTATCCCTCTTTCACAACCCTGTGTCCAGAAAATCAACCGAGTCAACATATCCCTAGATATTTCATAAGACTAGTCAGAGGCATAAATGGAAAACAAAGCAAATTCAGTCTTATGTCTCTGCAGAACTGAAACCATGAAGCATGAACTGAATTTTTTCCCCCGCTTTTGTTTTATTTATGTTTTCTTGAAAAAAGGCTATTTTTTTTTCACTATAAGGGAGATATATTGCCCAATTAGTATACTGATAGATGTCACACAAATATACCCAAACCCTAACTATATCACATTCCAGAGGTGTTTATAGAAGCTCAGAGTAAGTATAGTTTCTACTGGCGAAAGTATCACAGGGATTACTATAGCAGTGTAGTATAAACGTACTATCTTAGGCTCTTCTTGTTTTCTGGCATGTGACTTAATGTCAAAACGTGAGGATGTCTACGGACCCTTTAGTCCTTGAATACTGTTGATGGTATTGAGGATTTATCAGAATTGATGTTTCCTTGTGTAAGATAAACAATATCTTTTATATTCTGCCATTTCACAACATGTTTTTATGACATAATACAAATAACATAAAATTTAGTGCCGACCTTCAGACTAAAGATCAGGGATGGTAATCAAAGAACAATATGGTAAACAGAGATGGTAAACAAAGAACAAGTGACCAGGGGTGAATGTCAGTTCAAGTTCTGTCTGTCATTTTGGTGAAAAATTTCTAGGTACTTCTTTGAGGGAGTGATAATCTAGGTTTAATTTGTCAATAATAAAGAAGCTGGTGCATAATCCACAAATGAAATGAAAAAAAAAAAAAGGTATGGAGTTGATGCAGTCTAAGTCATACTGCTCTTCAAGGTAGGAAACTCATTTTAAGGGTTGATCCTATGTCAGAGGCCATTATTTAAGTATCATTTCACAGGATTTGCTGCCTAGGATTTTCAGGATTTAAATGAACACCAGAATCAAGATCTAATATGTAGAAAAGGTAATGTTTGGCAAACAATTTAGTACTTTGCAAGCTTAGTATTCTGATAATTTAAATAGAAGAAAGTGTGATTAAGGTTTGGGATTGGGTTCTTTTTTTTTTTAACCTGTGGCTGATACAGAGTTATTTGAGAGAACTGCATATTAGTATTCAGTGACAGAAGAAAATGTGCTATGATCTGACAGATTATTTAGTCATACAAATCTAGGAACTTCCAAATAATTTAAAACAGAATAAAATTGTGACAAGGAATATTATCTGTTCAGATTCTTATTCTCATCTTGTATAAAATAGAACTTTGTATGCCCAAAATGTTATGAAATATCCCTCTATATATAAAATTAAAATGCAGAAAACCATATTAATTGACTAAGTTTTTATGGAGTTAAAAAAAAAGTTTGGTAGCCTTGACATTGAGTTTCATGTGCTTTATATATATATTAATATATATCTGGCTACTAATACTTGTAGAGCAGGATGATACAAGTGCATTCATATTATCCTAAATTAAAGGGGAGACTCAAATGTACTCCATGCGTTCTCAGTTAGCAATGGACAGTAAATTGGTTTATTCTATAAAAAGTTTAAAGACTGTCTTGAATTTCCAGAAAAATCACATTTGTTGTTGTCCTGGGTTCAGCAGTAGCAGTCATTTTTCTCCTTCTTAGTAGCTGGTGCAGTGCTGTGTTTCTGACTTTCGGTCTGGGAACAGAGCTGATAATACCGATGTTTGTAGCTAGTGCTTAGAATGTTTACACTGACCAAGGACTTTTTGAGCCTCATGCTCTGCCCTGGGAGGAGGGAAAGCCGGGAGGAAGCAGAGACAGGACCCCTGACCCAAACTGACCAAATAGGTATTCCATACCACAGCATCTCATGCCCAGGATGTAAAACTGGGAGTTATCTGGAAGGGCGAGAGCACTGCAGGGGTGGGGCTGGGTATCAGTCGATGGTGAGCCGTTGTATTCTCTTCTCTTGTTATTTCCCTTATCATTACTATTACTGGTGGCAGCAGTAGTGAGTTGTGTTATACCTTAGTTACTGGGCTGTTCTTATCTCAACCTGTGGGAGTTGTATTCTACTTTATTCTCCTCCCCATCCCTCTGGCAGCTGAAGGAGAAAGGTGGGGGGGGGGGTGAGAGAGTGGGCTGCGTGGCAGGCCTTAAACCACAACAGTTGTAAAAAATTCTATTGTACTCCTGTGTGCTTCCTACAGCTCACTTCTTTGCTTGACAGTGCTTCCTTTTTCATCTTTTGCTCTTTCTTTTTTTCTTTTCCTTTTTCTTTTTCTTTTTTCTTTTCTCTTTTCTTTTTTTTCTTCTGTTTTTTTTATTCTTTTCTGTTCTCTTTTTTTCCTTTCTTTTTGTTTTCCTTTTCCTTTTCCTTTTCCTTTTCTTTTTCCTTTCTGTTTTTTTTAATTTTCCTTTCTTTTTTCCTTTCTTTTTCCTTTTTCTTCTTCTTATTTTCCTTTTTCTTTTTCCTTTGTCCCACTTAATTTTGATATAAGATATAATTTTCAAAATAATAATTTTTTTTTGTTCTGACTGTGTTTTGAAAATAATTAAAGGGAATGTATTGAAACATTTTTTGAAACTTCATACAAAATATATTCAATTTGGAAATGTATTTAACATTTTTTTAACATGTAAGGAAGAAGTACTTTAAGATTTTAATTAACTTCAATTTAATTCAAAATATTAATCATATTTTGCACCAGCATTATTTTCTGAAAATATGTCTGTCAATTACAGTCAAATGCAATTCAGCAAATAAACACCATCCTTCAAAATGTCTTTCTAACTCATAAAGGTCAATAGGATTAAAGTTATGGGCTATTATTACAAAAAATGGCAACTTAAGAAAGTCTTATTTTTTCCATTCTTCTCAATTGGACTAAGGTCTCCAGCTGTGTACTCTGTAAGTGCTCTCAGCTTCCTGACAAAAATAAGGGGCCAACATTTTTCTTTGAATGCAACTTCATTTCATTGACATTGTGACATTTAAAAGATAATGGGCATTTTTAAAATGGCATTTTAACAAAAGACAAATCTGTCCTCATATTGTGAACAACAGCCATTCTGAGAAAAGTCAAGTTTTCACTCAGTGCCCCGGTAGAGAAAATTGGAAGGGTTACTCACTACCAATGATAAAAAACCAAAAAAAAACCAAAAAAAAACCAAAAAAAACCCCCCAAAACTAAAAAAGCCCCATCAAGAAGTCCAAACTCAATTTTTTTTTTTTTTTTTAATTTTTTTTATGTCGCCACTTACCTGTTTCCTGAACAGAAGTGAAGGAAAACTATGGTGTGCCTGCATGGATTAGAGGGAATATAGGAAGGAAAGCACACAGAGTATATTTCTTCAGGGGCTCACAGAATTAAATTTGGGAGAAGATCAGGGGATTACAATTCAGCAATGACAGAGATAGAGGAAAATTGAAAGAATTGAGAAGCACTGCAATGGAATCAAACTTGATGCCACAAAACGCTCCTAGCAATGTGTGTTTACTACACATTCTTATAACTGAAATCTGTCTTAAATTATCTTGCATACTTATCTTTTTCTCCACTTTAGGGTGTAGTTTGTCTGTAAGCTTCTGTTGGTAAAAAAGGTTTGATATGCAGAGATATTTTGTTAGTTATGACAAACTTTCAGCTTCCCAATTATTTGGTTCCTAAAGCAATCCATTTTATTTAATATTTCTGATTGCATGCCCTCATTTTTGGTTTCTTTATTAGTTTTATGCCTAAATAAATCGAGTAAAAGATAGAAGAAACCCAGTAAGATATATTAGAAAATATATTTTGAGTAGGTTTGCTTAAGATTAAATAGATTGTAAGTAGAAAATGGCAGACTAAACACTAATGTATGAGGAAGATGCATTTTTACAAACAGTAAGAACATCAGAGCATGGCAGGAGGCTGCACTGAAGGAACATAGTTCCCTTTCATTGAATTTTCACCTAATGGTGCTGCCTCTTTAAACATCAATATTGTATTAATCATAAGAAAGAGTACAGGTTGCAGAGCAGGTCTACTGGCTCCCCTCTCGTGAATTCACATAAAGGATGTTCCTCTCATCCAAGTAATTCAGCAGGTGACAAATATTATGAATTTATGTGAAGGCTTGCTCCCTGTTTATTAACTCATCAATCTTGTGAGAAATAAAAAGACCAAACAGGAAAGCAACTGAGCTTTTCTTATCCTGTCAGCTTAACAGTGTCTAAAAGTAATCAATATCTATAATTACTTAATCTTTCCAGGATATTTTAACTCTTCTTTAGTAGTCAACTTCCACATCTGACAGGTTGATCAAATCCAAAACTAATTAAAAAGAATGAAGTTTTAATTACCGCACTGATGCCTTCTATTTATTTCTCAGTCTTACTAAAATTGTTTCCATCATCATGGCAGACAGTGTTTTTTCTTTTTTTAATTTGTGATTAATAGAGCTCTCTCTGTGGAAAAGCATGAATAAAGCAGATAAGCATAAAATATACAGAGGTGTCCTGAGAATGAATGGATTCTTTTTGCCATGCAAGTTAATTTTTTATTGCTTTTGATTTACATACATTTCTCTATCTGTGTATTCACACTACTTTAAAAGAAAATAGAAGTACTTATGATCAGCAAAGATTTTTTAATGCTCCAGTTCTCAGTGTGAGTAAAATTTCCAAGGATATTCAAAATATTCAAAACAGCCTTCCAAAAAAAAAACCAACCCAAAAAAGGAGATTCTTTACATTTTGAGAGAAAATTACTTGAATTAAAATATGCATTATACTCTGAAAATTATGACATAAACTGAGCAGATGTGTATTTTATTCCCATTCTACTTCCTTAATTTCTAAAAGTATGTTGTACTTTGAAGCGTCTGCCTTGAAAAAGATTATACAAATAATTCCTCCTGCTTGTTTACACTATCAGATTAGATGCTGTTTGGCTTGGTTTGGTTTTTTTGGTTTTTTTTTTTTTGTTTTTTTTTAATTTCTAAACTGTAGGAAAAGGGAATACAAGCTCATTTTTAAAACCACATGGAGGCTCGAGTTCAATGTTCCGCATCTGGATTTTAGTCTGAGTAATTGCCAGCTAAAAGTATATTTTAATAAAATCTTGCAGATGGTACATTAGGCAGACTAGCACTTCTAACTGTATGGTTCCTTTCAATTTAAAAATGCAGACATTGTGGGTAGCTTTCCATAGACACATGTAAAGATTAAATTTTGTATCTGAATTCTAGATCAAAAAGAAACTATTGACTTATAAGGTCTAGTTGCATGCCTGTTTCATGGCATTCTCATTTTCTGGGCTGACTTACACTTATCAGGTATTGAATCAACACTTTGTTTAACAGAGTTACTTTAAGTAGGAGTTGACAATATATTTTTTAATTCAGAAATAATTATATCATTTTTCAAATAAATATGACTATATAAATAGATTAATATGCTTGATAGAATCTTTTCAGACAATTGTATTTGTGAACCCTGCAATTTTGTTAGAAGGAGAGAAAAAAAAAAGAGTAGCCTTAATTACAATAATTGCACTTTATAACGCAAAATCTATGCGTCAGAGGATGGTCAAACCAGTGGATAAGGAGATATCTTGCAATGTTGTCACATAGCATAATCAACTTTTAATCACTGTAAAAGTTATGAGTAGAGCATTTGATACGTTTACCCTTGACAACTCAAAAGAGTAACTGCTGATTAAGAATCTACTGCAAAAGGGCAAAGACTTTATGTTATTGTTAGAAAGACTAAGAACTTACTCAAATTCTAAGACCACTACTACGTCTTGATACCGAAATGACATTCATACAGGCTGCCATCCAAAGCTTATATACTGCAGGTGTCAAACTGACCCACTGAGATCAACGATTTGTTAGTTTTTATGCGGAGTCCTGTTGGGAGTAGAATTACTTATTTTATACTGAGTAATCTTTTCAGTGGCAATCTTAGATATGGTTGAAGGCTGCTATTAAGGTGCTTGTTTTCATATCTCTCTATATAATTTTAAAGCTCCTACAGTTCTATGAATAAAAGAACAATGACTGTGTATGACTTAATATGATCTTTCCCACATTTGGCAAATGCTCCTGTATTTTCTTGCTGTTTCAAACACTATTTGTTTCAAGAGGTATCTATATTAATAATAATGTTGAGATTTCTTTGAAGCACATGTAAGACTTTCTTATTTTTAATATTGAAAAATTAGTCACTTATGGAGATGTTGTGTTCACTAATTTGTATGGCGCTTGTTTCCTATGTGTATTATCGCATATATTAGTTTCATATGCATGAGATTTACAGCAGAAAGCTACTGATCAAATTCTATTGCAGATTTACTACTGGGCCAAAATATTTTTTATTATGCAATCCCCTAGTTTAGAAACCACTTACTAGTAAATATGCTCAGGTCTGAAGAGCAGACTATTCAGAGTCGAGCTGTGCTACTTATATAAAATGTGTTTTTTGGAAATTTTTCTTGTAAAAGTTAATACAGTTGTCTTGATTTCACAAACAGACAACTTTCAGATAATTTCCAAATATTATGATCAAACAGGGAGATAAGAAATAGGTCTGATAAGAGATATCAGCTTGTTGAAGTCTTAATTACAAATATACCATTTTCTTATTTCAAATATAAGATCGACCACCCCCCCAAAAATTTACATTGTGAAGCACAGACATATCCATGTGGATAAAATATTAAATCTGTAAAAAAATGTCGCCTGCCTTGCTCCAATAAAAGATCCACTGTAGGTCAGAAGTGAAAAACAGTCCTCAAAATGACCAGCTGGCAAAGAAAGTGGACACACATTGAAAGGGTAGTATGTGCCTTCATGGAATTTTTGCAGCAAGAGGTAGAAACTTAGCTTTCTACTTTACTTCAGGAGCCTTCTTACTTTTAAAACACTTACTTAGTACATGGAAAATTAATTTGTTGTTTCCTGAATCAACATGTGCAACATAATCAATACAGACTGCAAAATGCAAAGAATAGTATGAAATTATATTCTTCCATGATTTCCCAATCAATTTCTATCCATTTGGCATTTGACATTTGCAAATTATCCTTATATGTGTATATAAGTATGTACATATATGTGTGTGTGTCTGCACACTGTAATTTAGTACTAATAGTTTTAGATCCAGCAAGAAAAAAACAAAGTCAGCAAAAATGTTTAGATTTTTTTTTCACTGTTTAAGTAAAAATTTCAGGGTTAAAACATCAGTTTCTGAATCAACTCTAGATGGAAGATTCTGTCTGGTTTTCATTCAGAGTCATGTAAGTTATATAAACTGAAAAATCTGATTGCTCAAAGACAAGTGTGATTGTTTTATTTTTTGTGAAATGAGCAAGCTGTGAAAAAAATCATCCACTGTGTATGTATATACACAATGATATAGCTGCTGCCAGTTTGGAAAATTACTACAAATGCCAGTATATGCGTATGAGCCACTTCCCATGGTTATAGTACTGTATGTGAAGACAGAGGAACGTAGCAGCATGCATGGGGACTTGATAACACATGGAGTAAAACTCTAAGCTCAGCCTCACAAACTGGGAGAAATTGTTTCAACACAAGGAAAATTTCAGACAGAATTCAGCCTTTACTTGTATACTTCTGCACATATTTATGTGTGTGATCACAGAGGATGTTGTAGAGATGATGGAGTTTATCCTGAGAGAGACAGAGAAATACAGTCAGAGCTCAAATCCAAGCTGAAATACAAGAGATTTTTAGGCTATCTAGTTAAAACCTATTGTCGTGGTTTAAGCTTAGTCATAAATTAGAAAAGCATGTAGCCTGCTTGTTTTCCCCCCACAACCTGTCCTTCCCCCCACCCCCAATCCCGGAGGGATGGGGAGGAGAATCGAAAGAATGCAACTCCCACGGGTTGAGATAAGAACAGTCCAGGAACTAAAGTATAACACAAATCACTGCTGCTACCACCAATAGTAACAATAATAAGGGAAATAACAAGGGAAGAGAATACAATCACCACTCGCCGATCGAGCAGAGAGAGCTAGCCCTTCCGGG
>WYDI02001826.1:0-16818 GCA_009867235.2 Psittacus erithacus
TCTGATTTAGCTGCAGTGATCATCACTGTGGTTTGGGTAGCTGCGGTACTTGTCATTGGGGTTTGAGTAGCGGCTGTGTGGCAGGCCTAAACCACGACAGTTCGTCTATGCCAACAGTCCACTGGAAAATGACACTTTGCTATAAGATGACTTCCCCATGAAACAGCTAGGGAAATGCATTTATAACACTTAGAAAGTTAAACAGCAGTTCAGAGGGCTATGGCTCACAGCTGAGAATTTTAAGGGATTCCATTAATTTTTTTAGAGTAAATTACTGTGGTAGAATCATCAAATTTATGAATAAGAGAAATGTATAAGCAAAATAATCCTGGAAAGATTGGGAACATGAAACAATTACAGTAAAAGGCAACTTTATGGATTTCTGTTTTGCATTGGTTGTTCCCAAACCCCTGTGAGTGATGCCGATTTCTGAACTTATTTGTTGAGGGAAAGGTTAAACAAAGCAAACAACATCAACGTACAGGCATAAATACATAGCATATTGAATTTGTGTACGTAGTTGGTTAAATAACACAGTAATCTGGGATAGATTTTCATACAGATTTAGCATGCAGTTGGAAGGCAAGAGTAGAGCATTTGTTTCCTGAATTAAAAATATATCTGAATATTAGCACCACAGTAAAATAACAACAGTTGCATTAAGAACTAGATGATGCTAAAGGTCCTTTCCAACCCTAACCATTCTATGATTCTGTGACTCTATGAATCTGCTAAAACACGTGGGCTAGCATCTGTAAATTTTCACATCCTTCCTAAGTTACTTTAAAGGATAAAAGTTTACCATCAGTTGTTACATTATTTTGAATTCATAATCAAGAATGTATTCTACAGTTTATGGTTGGTTTGCCTGATATAAAAGACCCTACATTAAATCACTGTAACAGCATTATAGGTCATAGTAAGTAAGTTTCCATAGCCTAATAGCGTTATTGATTATGGAAAGTAACTATAGTTATACGATACTGACGACTCTCTTTCCACGGAGGAAAATATTTATGAAAGATGCCAGTGGGATTACAATGGAAGTTAATGCTCCTCCTAAACAGAGAGTCAAAGAAAAACATCAAGATCACACTGATGAAATGTCTTTTCTATCTTCTGTAGGAATTTCTTTATTAACTGAGTTCATTCCTTCAGCGTATTAAGATGATATTAATGTCTTGAAAGCAGCAAGACTTTGGCATCAATATGCTTCTTTTGTCTCCCTTTAAGACCTTCATGTTTCCTTTAGATCAAAGGCAGACTACGTTTTTCTGCCTACTATACATGGAAATGTCTTCTGCAATATAACACATATTAGAACATATAGAATTTTACCCATAACAATTTTACAATAATTTAGTGGGGGGAAACAAAGCACTAAAAACATTCTAAAGACCTATTAGGACACATTTGGGGTTAGTAAGAGCATTTTATTGTTATTGCTGAAGAGCTAAGAAAATAATCTGTATCTATTATGTATACAACACCATGTACATTGAAGTTGCCTTCATAAAGATGCATTGGAAATACAGACGAAATGTAAGCCAGGAAATTATTACCTCAATATCCATACAGTAGTACTTAAAAGCAATACAGAATCATTTAATGACCAAAAAAAAATTGTGTAATCCTTTTATCTCAGCTTCTCTGAATTCAGATTAAGTCTGGTGCTACCTAAGAAGGCAGATCACCTGTACCAAAAAGATGGTTCCTGTTAAGAAAATTTGAGTTGTTTCTGTCCTATAACAAATGCACAAATTTGTGTAGAATCAGGTATACAAAGCTGACTTTACAGTCGGGTGGGTCCAAGCCTTTCTGGCTGGAAAGCCCAAGAGGTGCCTGAATGTGGTGACAGAAGGCTAAACATGATGCGTTAGATGGACATAGCCATCTGCCAGGGAGCAGGTCTGGCTCACATCCATTCAGGTTTCACTGAAGGCTCCAACCCAGGAACACAGAAAAGCATAATGGTGCACTGTCCCACTTCTTACATTGTTCAGTAGCAGAGAATCAGAAGGAAACAGCTGGGTATAGAGTGATCTCTCCACAGTAATGCTTCCTTAGGTAGAAATTATGGGAAAGACAGATTAAGAAGTTGCACCTAGAACACCATTTTTCTCAGTAATCAATAAATCTGATGTGTATCACTTCACCTGATGAAATTTTGCATACCCGGTTACACATACAGCATCCATTGTATTTTGAAAGAATGAGTTCCAAGTTTGTAGGATAAGAGGGATTTTGTTCCCTTTTACGTTTTCTCAGCCTAATAACTTCTTAAATATCTATCCATTATTACATCAACATTTTCCTCACCATCTCCTTTTGCACATACCTGTGCAGACCAGGTCTGTTGAGTAATTTCATTATAATGCAGTAAATCTTTCACTAAAATGCTCAAGATCCTACAGATATTTAATCTATGCAACCATGTTTAGCATTTACTATAATTTTTCTTTACCAGTCTAAGCTCATGCATAATACTGAAATTGGAAACTACTTTTATCATTTTCTTCTTGACAATACAAAATCCTCCTAGCTAGAGCTGATTGTTTTACTTTAAATAACGGAAAAATTAAAACAGAAATATACATGTGTCCACAGCAACAGCTCAATGAAGTAAATTTATAGCTAAAAACATATAATCTATCAATTCAACTGCTTAAGTCATGGTTAAAAAAAACATGCCAGGGTAATATCGTTTTACAAATCAATGGATAAAACAGTCTGTGTTCTGTGAAGACCAGTTAAAAACATGTAAATCTATATTAAAAAAAAAAATAATCAAAAAACCATTCATCTCATTACCAGCCTTTGCCTTTAAGATTTTTCAGTTTAAGAAAAAGTGCAAATCATTTCTTTCCCATCTATTTGGCAAAGCTCAAAACAGTGGCCCAGAATCAAATGGGACTCAGCCCATCAGATTTCAGGGCAGTGACAATGAATGACTTTTGGCTCTCAAAATAACTGCTTTTTTGGACATCAATAGCCAAGGAATTAAACAATTTTCGTTGGGATTTGACATTTTGCAGTTTCTATCCCAAATAAAGTCCACAATGTAAGAGAGGCTTTCTTCAAGCATACAAGGAAGTATAATGAAAAAGAAAGATATTTTCCAGAAATTTGCACTGGAATGAAATCAAATAAGTGTAGACCAGAGTTGTCCTTGCTCTCATTCTGCCCTATAGCCACAGGGGTTGACACAGCCTGAAGACAGAAAGTAACAACAAGGCACCAAACCTAGAATAACCCATTTGATGATTAGGAGACCATCCTAATTAAGTAAAAGGTGCAGATCACATCACTGTCATATAGAGAAGGAAATCTCTGAAACTTTGGGTAAGCATTTGACACCCCAAAAAAGCAAATTAAAAAAAAAACAACCAACAAACACTTGTAGGAGGACTGAAACAAAGGCACTGCCTGTTGTTCTGCCCATTATCTGTATAAACTAATTATTGTCAGGGGCCAAACTCCAAGCTATTAACTAGAACTAAATGTAGAAATAGCCGAAATCAGAAATTACTTCTGAAATGATTCTCCCACTAGTCTTCACTGGCTGTGCTTTGGTAGACTTTGTGGAACAGGCTCCGAGAAAGCAAACTGGATTGCATTTGGATGATATAAAATCAGAAGATTCTCTCCAGAAACACACTTCATAATCCTTCAGTTACTAATGGATGTGCAAAACTAGACCAAAGTAACTCAAATAATAACACTGCAGATTATGGCTCCTCAGGACATACGGTTTCCTTCTGCGCAGCATCTTCTGCTGCACTGCATCACTTGCTGCAGGATCAGAATCCCCTGCTGTGTGGGGTTTCATTCAAATATCACCAGAGGCAAATGCACAGCACGGGAAACAGCATCAAGAGGAACATCATGGCACAGAGTTTTACAAAATGGGGTTCTGAGAAAACCACAGACTTTACGCAAGGGTGAAAGTTGCTAGAAAGGAACAATAAGCACTTTCCTAAAAAACTAATGGAACTAGATGATCTTAAGGTCCTTTCCAACCCTAACTATTCTATGATTCTATGTGCTGGAAAGACACCGTGGCATAAAGCATATAATGTAACTGCTTTAAGGACATCTTCATGGAGTTTTGAATCAAAAATATTCATAAGAACAATGAATGATGCATAGCTGTTCAATAAGATCAATCTTTAGGACAGAAGGCCCAGCCCAGCGCTTGATGGAACTCACTCTAGAGTAATTAAGCAAGAATCTGAAGCAGCCTTTAAACCATCATTGCGAAATTACAGAGGCCGAGTATCCCAGAGGAGTGGAAAAGGAAAAACATTTTTTTATACAATGCAATAACAATTGGGCACCTGAGAATTTAGAGAGTAGTACAAATAGATTCGATGCCCAGAAAAATATTAAAATAAAATAAAACCAAGCTAAACCAAGAACACCACCAAAAAAACTCCCCAAAAAACGATAGAAAAAGACATGAGCCTCTGTGAAAGAACAGGGTGAGAAACTACCACCGCACTTTTGCCAATACAAAAGTGTCGCAAGCAATTCAGTTTTCTTCTCAAACAGGAAAACTGCCTGCTGGATGAGACACTGTAGAAATGTAGTGCATCTCAGTTTTTAGCTAGATTATCTGACATGACATCCTAGGACTTTTTTAATGAATATTGCCTGATATCCACAAACATTTCAGAATATTAAAAGCTTACGATATACAAGTAACTTCAGTTCTTGTTTTCTCTCTTTATAAAGGGACACATATGATTTTTTAAAGGCAAAATCAAACACAGATTTAGTTACACAATCTTAAAATATAGGGACTAGAATTCATTCCCAAAGAAAACATGGCACTTTGTCTACTGCTACTCATGGGAAAAAGCACAATAAGATTCACAGTTATCAAAGAAAGAGTTACAGAAAATCATGAAGGACAGTGTAGGATATTCCCAGATCAGACAGACAGATATTGAGATTCTGAAGCAAGAAATTGGCTTTGATACAGTCTGAATGTGAAAACAGCAACGAGTGTGACTTGTGTGGAGGGTGAAAAAAAAGAAGCAGCAAAAATACAAACTAAAGACAGAATGACAAGGAAAACACACTTTTAAAAACTACTTCATTTCATGTCAACATTTTTAAAGGATTGCGCAGGCCCTTTTAAATAGATGCACACAATATGGTTAAAAAGCCATGTTTGCAAACTCAGTTTTGGTAAACACAGCATGATATCTGTCACAAATGGTAGTTCCATGTTTGCAAGTACACATAGGAAAACATCAAATAAGCAAACACATGCGTTAAAGCTGACTCACATCAATCCTTATGGATTTGACACTCCTGTAGCAATCACTTTACAAACTTTTGTTTTCACAACTAATAGGACTTACAAGAGCAGATGCAAATGCTGCTAGGCACTGAAATATATTTAATCTTTCCTTCAGTTTCATGAAAGAATATAGTTATGGTGAAGGCTAGGATACTAAAAATACAGGAAGCAAAAGGCTTGGATTATCACAGGAGAGGGATGAAGAATCTACAAAGATAAAGAATTCAGAAAAGCATGCAATAACTTAGAAGTAAGGAGGAGATAAGAAAACTTGTAAAAGGAATCAGAACCTTCCCCCAACCACACACAAACACTGTAGCGAATATGTATAAAAGGGCTTTTATGAGAAAAATGGTGAAGATACTGCAGTGAAGTATTAAATCTTGGAGCATTCTTGCTTTGGTGATTAACCTTGCAAGTTTTATTTAGAGTATTAATGAAGAATAGTTCAGACAGGCACAAAAGAGAAAAAGGATGAAGCTGCTCTCTGCCAGCTTTATGCACACACTGAAAGATGAAGCAGTAACAAGCTGCAGGCACTTAAAATTGAAAACCACAACCTATTAACTGACATAGGAGAACATCACCTCCTGGAGAATTATACTTGTGAAGATGGGAATCCCATGGGAAAGGTGCTGTTGAGAAGAGAGCACTTGCTTTAGCAGTAGGCAATGGTTTTCTGAACAGAACATCATCAGAAACAAAGACAACATAGGGCATTATGGTAATAGACTCCCAGTGGGAGAGCCATGTGTCTGTTCTGCTTTAGGAGGACATGCACATTCACTCTAAACAGGAGGTAACACAGAAAAACAGCAGGACAGGCTGTCAGCTCTAACTCCAGTGGGTCAAAGGAGGGTCTTCTTGAGAGTACGCATGCCGTTTTCTCATTTTCTGGAACAGAAAGGGAAATCAGCCTACCCTTGATGGCCCATGGAAAAATGCAAGCTATATGAAATCTAACATGTATATTTATTTGTGGTTTTCTACTTTCCCTTCTCTGTTGAGGGGGGAATTCTTTGAGTATCTAAAACTTCTGTTGAACTTTTAGATACTCAAAGTTTGCTTCTGGGGAAAGCAAAATGGCAAAAAAGCCCCTGACCTGAGACAGTCAACACAGCAGCATGCATTAACAGCATCCAGATCCTTTAAGTGAAAGATTAGGGGCAAATAAATATTCTGATCTTAGAAAACAGTTTTTATTCCCATCTAATGCTTTTCACTTCTGTTTTAGGATTTAGTTTAGTAAATGCACAGTAGCATGCATATCAGAACTTGAGATTTTTTTAACTTCTTTCAATCAGCTGTGTTCATTCTGAATATTTTATACAAGATTTGCTGCCTTTTTTTTTTTTTTAATTACAATTTTTCTTTTAAATTCTTTGAAAAGTCTCCTTTCTTGCCTGACATGGGTTTCTAGGTTGTTTCCAACCTCCTTATCCCAAGAAATGGCAAGTGGGCTTCACTGTCATGGGATGGGATTCTCTTGAACGGAATAGCAGTATTACAGCATTTTACTTATTTTCAAGTTAGTTATGGAGAGAAAAGACATGGAAAAGAATATTAAAATACATCACTAAGAATTTGTTTTGTGCAATAGGTTGTGCTATTAGCAGTGATGACTTTTCAACCAGAGGTTTTCTACTGCTGCTTTCTGTTTGGCTGTTTGTGAATCTCCTGCTACGGAGAAGCCTACCACGGGTGGTAACAAAAAAGCACCACACAAAAACAACCCATGGAAGATGCTCTCAATCACACACACTGGAAAACATTTTTCATATGTGTTTACCAATTCTGAGTGTAAGCCTGATTTGCTTCTATCTAATCTCCCTGCATGTGGCTTTCTTGCAGTTCATCCCTATCATCTCCCTACAGGTACCAAGGCAAAGGTAATGAGGCAAACACAATGATTAATATATCTTCCTAAGGTGGCTTACTTTTTAAATTAATAAATTAAATGTAATATTTAGATTCAAGAGTTTTTGCCTCTTTCACTGACCTACCTTTTATTTATTTTTGAAGACTTCTCTAATTGCACAACTATGCTAATATCTTAATTAACATTGGGTTGCTTTCTTGTACATGTTCAAATTATGTCCATAAAAAAGGACAGAAAGGAAATTTCAAAACTTGATTTTAACATCTCTTGAAATATTGCATTTTTCTGTTGAATTTCAGTGGGTAAAAGTCAAGATAGTTAACCTTAAAGTTAATGGAGGATTGGCCCCAATAATTAAGAAAATCATTAAAAAATGCAATAACTATTGCTCAGATACCCTCAATAATGAGGGCTAATTCTGCTCTCAATTGTAATAAACTAAATCCAGATAAACATCAATGATGAAATAATGCTGATGAAATAATGTGAATATGTATCCCAAGAGGCTTCACTTGGATTAGAGGAACAGAAAAATTCAAGGCTGGCTTATCAGTAAATTATACCAAAATGGATCCTTATTCCCAACTTTGCTTTAAAACTTCAGCAGACTTACTGGATATTCAAAAAGTAACACCTAGACCATAACTATTTATATACAACTCTTGAAAAAAAAACCCAACAAAAAAGTGATTTTGTATTGGCTAGCCAGAAGAAAGATACATGGAAAAAAATACCACAAAAATTGTCTGGAAGGGGAGCCATTTTACAGCTTATTTATAGATGTTATGTAAGTGTTGCTGTAGCTGCATTGGCTCACTAGAACTAACAAGTTTATCAGGTGAGGACCTGCTCCTAGACATATTGCATATTCAGACATGTCAGGTCACAGTTCACCCAGAAATTAAATGATAAAACTCTATGCATTATCTCCTTAGGAAATCAAAAGTAACTGAGAATTCACTGGTAAGAATATAGTTTATATTTAAAAAATACTTTACAATGAGTATGGACATACATATGCAAAAACATACAAGCACACACACTTGTCAAAATAAAATGCTGACACTCCTCTTATGGGATGCATTCATTGAGTGTTTTTATTGTTTTGCATATAGAAATGTATACTGCGCCATCGGCCACACAGCAGTTTATGCATTATGTGCAAACATTATTTTCATATAAAGATGTGAATTTGCAGAGGGATGCACCATTTATAGTTGGAAATAAATTTGGCCGTCTACCGTTCTGCTCTCCCTCATCTGAACTGTACCAATTTTCATCAAATTCTGCACATCAGCAGTAGTAGCAACAGAGGAGGAGAAAATCAGCAGTAGAGAAATTGCAGACATTTTGATGTGCTCTTTTCTACTATTTTTCTCTCCTTGGTTCCTGTCTTAAACTGCATAGCATGAAGATTCCAATTCACAAAGACCTGGTCTTCTGCAAGCAATACAAGTGAGACTGCAAAGCAGAAATATTTCCACTATTATTTTTGCATCTTCCCCTATTCTTCTATGCAGCTTCCATACAATTCCAGAGTATCAGAGTTGAATATTTGAACAAGTTAATACACGAGAAGAAATTAGAAATGCAAAATTAGAGACACAGTTACCTCTCATGCTTTAAGAATAATTTCTGTGTTCATCCCTTTCTCTGTATTGGCACATTCACACTGCATTGACTACGCTGCATGTTTACTGCAAACATACACAGAGAATGCTCAAATACTGCAGTTTAAATTGACTGAAATGACAACACATATGTGAAAGGAATTCCTCCTACTGTCTCTCTGACATATAATGGATTAAATGAACAAAAGAACTGAAACTGTCAAAAGGCATTTAAAATAGCCCATTTCCCTGTTGAAATGTCATCATTTTATTCCTTTAGTCCACTGAGCCTAGTTCATTCAGCACAACCTCAGGAATATCCACCTCACCACAGCCTGGGCAAAAGACCTTATCTCCTGATGCCAGATTGTGGTAGATTTAAAGGACACAATACAGAAACAAAACAATTATAGGCTTTGTCTAGTGCGACAGATGTGTCAGGTAACATCTGGACAGTTTGTCTGATCAGACAGAAGGACCAAAGGATCATCAAGAATCCCGAATCAGAAGTTACTTTCCCTTTACAAGTGCATGTACTATGCAGAATTTAATTAGCACTTTTATAATTAGGTCACTAGGAACAAAGGTACTTCACTAAGGTTATTTTCTGCTTGACAATATTGCTAACGTATGTGATTTATAAGACGACGGTGACCCAATAATTTTCACTAAATTTTCATCAAAATAAGGCTTACCAGATGTGATGGAAATCAAAGCTGAGAAATCAAGAACCTGGTTGCGACCATGCTGGAAAGTTCTCTCTTCTTCTTAATTTGTATCCCAGACTCATCACCCAGAAGTCTGATGATACAAAGAAGTACTGAACAGACTTGATCATGATAAAGGTGTCCAAAAAAGTGGCTGAGCACTGTCAAGCAGCTACTGTAACCTTAGCGTTTCAGATTGCTAGGCTGACACCCGCAGGGTGAATCCTGCCTGCATGCATCCCAATACTTACCATGGAGCGACAAGCGTGACAGGTAACCAACTCAATGCATCAGAAAATAAGAGACCTAATGGTGACCATTTGTCACATAATCAAAAGTACTAAGATTACTATTACCTCGTTGTTTAAGAGGTATGGAACTACACATCAAAATCAATATAAATGTTTTAACAGTATTTTTCCTCCTTATTTAATTGGAAACTTACTTGGGTTAAACCCAAAGACCTCACTTGAATGATTTTGATGAATTATATTAACTATGTTAAATGAACTGTATTAATTATTAATTACATTAGAAGTTGTAAGAGCATTTCTATCGCTTTTCTGTGGCATACAGGCTGAATGGTTATCCCATCAGTAATAAAAAAATAGAAATGGAATCCCAGCTATTAAGGAAAAAAAGAACAGCAAACAGTAAGAACCAAATTAATTTGGAAAGAGAAGTAGAAGAGAAAAAATAAACCAAGAAAATTTATTGAGGAATTTACTACTATATTCTTTGCCTCACATTTTTGTGTCTGTTTGAATAGAAAATATTTACTGATTTTTCTTTTTTTTTTTTCCACTGGGAACTATGAGCAGTAGCATTGATAAAATACACAGTAATGTTCAGTACCCAAGTATCAAGTCACCAGATAAAGGAAGAACAGCCTACCTATTCAGACAGTTCCTTTAGTCTAGAGACTCTGATAGTGTAATTTCTTTTGGCTGCTTTTACTTAAATGATTAAACAAGTGTCTTTCATAATTTTGCCTCACACACAACTAAGTCTAAGCCAAAAATGTTTACCAGTGGTATCATCAGTTTTGTTAACTGTGTTATGAACTGTAAAGCAGTTTTTGCTCAGGACAGTCCAATTATTCTTTTAGCTATTTCTCACTGAGGAGGGGTTGTGGCACTAAACTGGCTCTCACCACCTCAGCATGCCAGGTGAAAGACTCTAGTAAATAAAGTTTTTGCAAGTCTTGGATATTAGTCCAATGAGATAGTATCTCTAACAGCTTGGAAAGCATTGCCACGAATAGGAACAGTGTTGTCCTGTTTGGGCCAGCATTGTTACCCTGAGAATGGAATCTTCGTTTTTGTCACTAGGATGTTTTGTGCACTATGCAACTAGCAATAGATTAACGTCCACAGTGCAAAACTGAGATGCCTGTGCCTAAAGTCTATGAACTCTTTCAATCTCTACTGTCAGGTGAGAATAGCTTCCAATTCTTAGAATACACAGGAGTCAAAATTTAGAACTTTTAACAGGAAGGAAAATCTTTCAAACTCCGAATGTTCACTGTGTTGTTCTCAGTAACTCACATTCCCCTCTGCAGCACAGTTTAATGATTTTAGAGCTTTAAGGAAGAAAACATGCTTTCCAAGGAGAATAACGAGGGCTAAGAGGGCTGCACTTAATTGGAAGACTAAATTTACTCAAAGTGTCTGCGGACATCTGCCAGATTCTTCTCAGTGACATTCACTGCAATCTTGAAGAAGTACAAAAACCCAAAAATCCCAGTGAGCCTCCCCAGACCTAAACTGCCATTTAATATACTGAAATAAATTTGTACAATGAAAAGTAAATTCAAAAGATTGTGAAGATAGAAATGTCATTACATTTTAAGTAGGTTTTTTTGGGGAAAAGAAAGAAAGAGTTTCAAAATTACTTTTCCAAAACCATCAGTGTGGTAATAGAAAGTATGTCCTTATGAAAGCACAAGAAACAAAGAAACAGATTTGAAAAAATCTGCTGTCTTTGAACAGCAGATATTCAGAATCTGCGAGCTGGTCAGCTAATTATTTAGTCATTATAGCCTATTGTTATGAATTACATTATTCAGACTATGCAAACTGAGCAATGAAAAAAAGACATAAAATGTGTATAAAAGTAATAAGTGAAAATTACTCCTTACTTCAAACATTATTCTGCATTATTAGTCTCTTACAGAGAAAGCAAAAAAAGATGATAAAAAGCATCAATGATTGTGGTACTTGGACCTGCATCCGTATTTACAAAAAAAACCCCAAAACCCAAAAAACAGACAAAAAAAAACCAAACCAAAAAACCCCCAAAAAACCCCAAAAAACCAAAACTGACAGACTTTCTAAAAGAAAACTTCAGTATTATCTTACGATCCATTCTTTTCCATTACAGCAAGAGAAGAGTGCTTACCTCATACACATCAAAACACTAGAATACAAGCAAATACAAAAAGGAACCTGACCAAACACACACAGTCAGTTTTAAGTGCAGCCTGGGATATTTACACAAATGTATAAAGGTGTTGACACTAAGGTTTCAAATAGTATTTAGGTTGCTGTATTCAGACAAGGATTAAGTACATGCACTACACACCAGAACAGTCACACTTGTACCTGAGACTACTCATTTCTGAACTAGAGCAAGCCTCCATTCAGATGTGATAGTGACAAGTTTTTATGACACTCTCTGCAGTCTCAGACACATGGGTATACCCTTTTGTCATCACGGTGAAAGAAACCAATAAAAGCACAATTATCACTGTACAAAAAACGTTAACGTGTGGCCTGCAATAAAGCAATGATCCTCAATGGCAAATTCTCTTTTGCAAATGCATGGGTGATAGATATCCTCTCCTTCCTCTCTCAAGAAGTAGGTTTGTACAGTGTAAGGATTTACAGAAGTACTGGAATAATACGATGAATATTCAGGTCATCTGTAACATGATGAACAATGCAATGTTCATGTATCTTTACTTGCACTACAAGTAAGAATTAAAAACTAAAAATCTCAAGAACTAATCAGACAGCATAGATTTCACACCTTATGAGTTAAAAGAAGTCCTAATTTTTCTGTCGTATACTTCTAATACACTTTATAAACAATGCAAGTCTATGGTAGGGATTCGGTAGTTTTTTCACTCAGAAACACTGCACTGAGGACTGACTAAAATGCCTACTGTCAACAAAGATTTATCCCAATTGGGGATTTAAGCATCCAAATGAGTGCAAGTAAACAAGACATTAATTTGTGTCTGGCCTAAGATCGAATTCTCTTCAAGACTGGAGAAAGAAAATCCTCAAACAATCCAAAACCAAAACCCAAACTCCAAACCCTGAAACGTTTCTTCGATTTGGAGTGGAGCTCATGCTCACACTGAGTTGCTGTAGTTTGAAAGTGAAAAACCTGACCTGACATTTACTCCCCCGCTCCTGTTTACTTTGGGGTGCAGGCCAAATAAAGCTGCTGCACTAACACCTTCATCCAGTAAAATAATCTGAGGACTCATTAAAACAGTACATGCATGAAGGAGGGCCAATATATTTTTGTCTTCAAAAGTTAACATATTTTAAGGTTATAACAAAGTTTAAGATGGACGACTGCTTACGTCAAATGAAACAATGCAATCATTTGAAACCGAATGAAAACTGAATTCTCAGGATGAGAATTCACCTGTCAGTATTTTAGAAATAAATTCAGTCTTCAGCGTAGTCTCAAGAAAAGGACAGTGCAATGAAAAAAACGTGTTAGTGGAGTCTGGAAATTCTTAGAATTCTGGCTATTCCATGATAATTGAAATGCACTTCACATGGTAAGTATGCACTGACCCACATCAAGTAACGTGTACTTTAACGATTTCAATAATGAAAAATGCATATGATTACAATATGACCTCCAAGGCTCAAGAAACTGCCCTGCATGGAACCTTTATTCTTCAAATTTATTCATTAGTCCAAAACGCATTTCGCTTACTACTACTGCCTTCATAAAAGTATCATTTACATTTATTAGCTTTAGTAGAACATGTTCTTTATAATTAATGCTATATCCTAATGTAGTTAAACCAGAACAATAGTTCAGATTTCATCCTTGGGCTCATTACACTGTTATTTTCAAAGACAAAGGATGACAGCAGTTAATTCATGTGTTTTGAGGTTCTTTTCATCTTTGTCCCGTGGAAAAAAAAAAACCCTTCCCAAAAATACAAGGCATTTTAACAACTACTCATAGTCTCCTGTTTCTTCACACCGTTATTAAAACTTGACTCAAACCCTGGTACTTTACTATTGAGCCAATCCTATTATTAACGAACTCACATCTTGCATAACTGTGCTACACAAAGTGCTTTTTACCCAAAATGTGCACATACTATTAGATTTTATGTATTTAAAAAAACAGCCATTTAGCCATGGCTTCCTCCTGATTAAAAGTTCTCAAAAACTTACCTTTGGCCTAATTGTATTTTGCTACTTTAGGTATTTGCATTGATTTCAAGAATGTATTTTAGAATGACAGAAGTTTTAGAAAATGAGATGCTCCCTCAGCCTGCATATTGCTATGTAAGATTGTAGTTTATGCTTCACTAAAGCCTCTTCAACTATTATTCGAATGTAAATAATCTGAGAAAATATAGTAATCTTCAACTTCACTCTCTGAAAGTGACATGGTGAAAGGAAAACCATAATTTCCAGCTCTCTCTCACTATTCCTAAAAGCTGGGAAAATTTTCTCCGAGATCATATTTATGTTACTTTCATCAGAAAACATAACTTGCTACGTTCAGCTGCTTTTAGTAAATATTACTAGATATTTTCAAAATGTTAAAAATTGAAAAGTACCTGGTAATGAACTTCTGAAAACACTAAGTTGTGAATATCCACGTATATTTTTCATTCATTCTTCAAATTCTCAGACAGGCATCCAAATAAATTTTTAATCTTATGGACCTTTGTTCACAACTACAAAATTTTTTTTTGGACAGGATGCCAATTTCAAAACTACTCAGACAAAATACAATCAGAAATGATGCTGTACAATGAATGCACCACCGCTTGCATTAGATTCTTGTGCATTTTTAGGCAAACCAAAATGCAGTAAACTTATCTATGAAGCCATGAAATATCATGAGAACTGTTATAATACCACTTGGGTTTTTTTAAGGCATTTAGATCATGCTCCACATTTAAGAAACTGGAAAAGGCAGATGTAGTGATTTTATTTATGTCTGTATGTTTTGTGCTTGTTTGGCATTTGTGATAAGGTAAAAACTCAGTGTGTGCTGCTGAAGCTTATTCTGCCTGGTGGCCATGCTACAATACATGATTTTACTGTCCAGTTGGGTGCCTTTCAAGTCTGGGGTAGGAAGGAACAAGATGGAGAGAGCACAGATAATTTATTAAAATAGGTATGTATAAAATTGTTTCAGCATGGTCTATAGAGGTCTATGAACATATCATCAAGAGTACAAAAATATTAGGAAAAATCATTTAGCTGTGCTAATGCTTTGAAAGAATTTCTTTGGTGTAGGTCTATCAGAGCTGGAAAACAGCCTTTTTTTTTCTGTGAGAAATTAGCTTTTCCAGCTGTAATCAGGTTTTTGAATTAAATCCTACATGAAAAGAAAACTGGTTGAACCAAGAAGGGCTGGCAACTACCACCTAAAAATTTCAGAGGATGAACAGGCACACTGGAAAAATGTTCCATCGTCCAATTTTGTTACTGTGAATAAATAAAAACTTTCTCAAGTCATTAAAGATACAATCACAGTATTAAGCAATTGTACCTATTGATCTTTCACACTGATGCTAATAATATGCTTGGCACAAACCAAATTTACATATAGAGGCAGTCAGCTGCAGCTGTTGTTGACAACTGAAGAATTTTATGGCACTCACAAATAACTACGTGAATTAGTTTTGTTTTATTTCTCATTTTAAAATCAGTCATTTTTGGAAACACTCTGAGACTTCTGATACAGATAGTCAGTACAAAGGGAAAAAATTCACTGAATTGTATAGCTCAGTTCTTTCTTTAAGTTCCAGCAGAACTGCACAGAATTCTGCAATAGGCACACTGTGGGCTGCCTCTCTCATAGTCTGCCCAGATTAACATGCACAGGGAGGAATTATTCGTAGGAAGATGCTTGCAGCTTGAGCGCTGTGGCCAAGTGCTCAGCTGTTAAGGACTGTGTTAAGCCAGCAGGGAACCTTCAATTTCACACATGAAAGGATGAAAGGATAATTCTTGTGCCAAACCTAGACCTCAAATTAAGAGTCTGGTGTCTCTCTAATTCTATTTGACATGAAACACTCTCTCGGAAGGGTCAGGGTGAATTAGTGTATTTAACTGAGTTTTATTTACTAAAATTTTATGCATAACAAACTGGAGGGACAGACCCAGCAGAAAAAAATGTTTTTTTTCTTTATTCCTCAAGGACTGGGAAAGAATTGTCAGAATTAAGCAGGTGGGAAATTTGATTCAAATGGACGAGCTAGTTATTAACAGATCAGCACAGATCCAAAACCAAGGACACAGATGGCAGCATGTCAAAACAAAGGTGCATCAAATTTTTAGTTCAGAATCTGATCTCCTGCTATCCAACTGGTTAAAGATGGTTTGATAACTACCATGCTCAGCTAATGCACAAGGTAATGCTGTAAAACCCTACGGTGACTGACCGGTTGACTAGCAAGCAGCAAAACAAGGCACAGCATATCTGAGGAGTTTTTCACCAAATCACTCTGGTAAAGAGCCTCCCAGATGGGAAGAAAAAAAGCACAATGTATACTATACTAAATACTACGAATATTAAATATGCGCTACACAAAGAAGTCCCCACTGTTGGAGAACACGTCACCTATTACGTAGTCAAGTAGTCTGGAAGCTCTCCTCTCTTTCAGGCTTGTGTTTAAAAAAGTAGCAATATAAGACATCTAAAATCAAGTTTTCAAACAACACCTTCAAAGTTTGCCTTTGTATAATAGCCAATTGTGATGCACAAGAGAACATGTATTCTATATTTCCAGACATCAGGTGGATTTTGCATCAGAAGGATTAATATATATGGTAGAAAAACACATTTGAGAGAGAAAACCTTGATATTTTCACTCTTAGGCTATTTGTCCAGCAAATATACAATCAGGGTGCCAGAGCGAGATGTCTTCTAATCTTTTTCCATTTGCCCATGAAGCATGTCGTGGTTTAAGACCTGCCACACAGCTCACTCACTGCCCCCCCCCACCTCCTCCCTCGGCTCCCGGAGGGATGGGGAAGAGAATCGAAAGAATACAACTCCCATAGGTTGAGATAAGAACAGTCTATTAACTAA
>WYDI02001835.1:0-10992 GCA_009867235.2 Psittacus erithacus
GGACAGAGCCTTGGGTGACATGGTTTAGTGTGAGGTGTCCCTGCCCATGGCAGGGGGGTTGGAACTAGATGATCCTTAAAGTCTCTTCCAACTCAAACCATTCTATGATGATTCTATGAATATTTCAAACCAACTTGTACACTATTAAAAAAAAAAAAGTGAAATGTGATCTGATACATTGTTGGTCTTTTAAATTCTTCTATGTCTCTTGGTTATGCATAAACTGGTTGCATAATCCTAACCTTCAGTAAACAATAGCTATCAATTTACTGCAAATTCCAACAGGTAATATTAGATTTTGGGAAACGGAGCAGCTTAAATCAACTTAATTCCAAAATTGGGCCAGTAAATTCAAATTTGATGAAAAATCATCTATACTCATCTCTCTCCTTCTATTTTATTAATTTTAACACATTGCAACAATTAATTTGGTATGTAATAGTAATTGTTTTCCTGAGATAAGGGTTATGGGTACTGTGTTCAGATGAATTTTATTCAGTCTCATGAGCATTTTTCCTACTGCTCCTCCAAATTTCTGTTTTGGGAGCAAAACTGAAGACTTTGGGTTTGCTCTCCCCACACACATTCCCTATGTAGTATTGATTTGTTGTCCCATTTAAATACAGAGTTCAATATTCAGGTGTATGTGTGACATAAATAAAACGGCATACTCTGCTGAGCCAAAGGGGCTATTTTCCTGGAAGCTGCTGTAATTTACTGTAGGCTTGGCACCAGCATAAATATTGTCGGTTTGTTATCACAACCAAACGGTAAACCACTTCAGGCTCGTGGAAGATGAGTGGTCTTGAAGAATGAAGAGTAGAAATAAAAGAGCTGAGAGGTGTTGCGGCACTGGTTGGGATGAGGGCTTGAGGCAGCCGTGCCTTGGCCTGGCTGTGACTGGACCAGCCTTTCTCACTGCTACACATGGCCCAAGAAAGGAAAACCTTTGTTTCCATGAACAGGGGAAACGGTGATTTTTATTTTGGTTATTGATTAAACCCAGAGGAAAGTGATAGGAAGCTGATGAGAAAAGTTTTGAGATGACTCCAGGGCACCAGGGTCAAGATCAATCAAAGCCTCCAGCTGGAGATAGGGGCCTGGAGCAGGGCGAGCCTTGACCTGACTGAGAAGGGGGATTTCTTCTCCCACTGGCTTTGCCACAATGTTGGTGATGGTTGCAGCTCAGCAGAAGGTGGCCATCTCCTCCTCCTCCTCGGCCTCCACACCCGTCAGCAAGCTGGTAGGTGTCCTGCCCTTGCACCTCAGACATGAGCCTCAGTAGCTGCTCACGGAGCAGACTATCATGAGCTTCCCTCTAGTTTGCCCTCTTGGGAGATAAACCTCCCAGGGCTTTGTTATATGGAGACACTTGTTCCCTTCTGGTTCCATCTCACTACATGGGACAGCCGAGGCTGCTTGGCTTGGTTGTGAGGAGGTACTGCACCTCAGACAAGGTGTGGGAAAAGGATAAATTACGCCAACTGGAGCCACTTTTAAATACAGCCTTTAAATGGAGGGATAAATTAATCTTCACAATGTGTTTTCACTGTTTCAGCAATGAACAAATTACTATGGAAATTGTATTTCTCCCCCGCCAAGTGCTGAGGTGGAAGGGCTGATACCTGTTGTAGCTGCAGTGTGGTGGGAAGCAGGTGTTGGGCTGAAGCACCCCAGGGCCACTCGCCTTGCTGGCAGTGTGTGGGGCCATGTCTGTCTCTGAGGAGGAGAAAAAGGCTTCTATGAAGCCTGGGGAGGAGGGGGAGACAGATTTATTCCCAGATGGTGATCTGGAGCTGTGCACAGTGCCAAACTGGGCAAAGTGAGGTCAGCTGGTTAGTTATTTGGTTGATGGATCCTCTTGGATGTCCCTCCCCTTCACCCTTCTGATGCTGCTGCCAGGTTTTGGGTTAGTGCAATTAGTAAATGTGCATGGGACTTTTTATTATTAAGGGAGGAACTGTTATGCAGCATCCCTCATCTTTCTTGCTGATGCTAGTCCATGAGAGATGTGAAGACCACTGAACTGTAAGTTAGTCCTAAAATTCAGTTTATCACATGCACATCTATAAGATTGATCACCTGAATGCCTTAAGAGAAAGGCAAATCCTTTTTGAGGATGAAGCCAAAAGTAGGAGGGGAAACCGTTTTGCAGGATAATGGCTCCATAATGCTTCACTTAGGTTAAAATGCTGGTGTTTTTCATCCCTTAAGCACTTGGCTAATAGGAGGTAATAATTGGGTTTATTATAATGTTTAGTTTGTTTTGTTGGTGTATTCTGTTTCCTACTGTGAGAAATAAGATGGCTTTAAACTGTTTCATTTTGTGGCTTGAAATCAAGATTAATCATAAGGCTTTTTTTTCTTTTTACTATAATGAAGTGTTTCAAGTTGAAAAATTCAGCTTGCATTGTACACCATCTCATACAAGCTGCATGCTTCATGGAGTTAAATAACAGACTCGGGGCTTTTAATCATAAGTAATGGCAAAGGCAGAAGCAAATTAAGAGCTGCAGGCAAGAGCAGAATAACGTGTCTTGGTGAGAACTGAGAATTGATGGTTCATGTGATTATTTATACTCCAGGATCACCTGTGGGCTTTGCTCATGGAACGCAGCCAGGTGTGGTAGACACAGGTCGTACAGGATGTTCCTGATGGACAGCAAGAGGCAAAAGGGGAACAAAATAAACAGATGGAGCAGAGGGTGATGCAACAGAAGTGTGCCCAGCTATGTTTTTAGGAGAGTAGCTGTGAGCACAGAATAGGTCTGTGGATGTTACAGACATTTGGCAGCAGCAGGAGCGGAAAACGTCCAGTCATGGCTCCCTGAGGGAGTTTGGTGGGTGTGTAGAAGTGCAAAGAGAAAGTGATGTACACAAAGTGGTTTCAGGGCAGAAAAGCTCCAGAGGAAAAGGTGTTTAAACTCACTGTTTCCAGGAGATATGAAGAGATGGCAAGTTATTTTATTCTAGGCAAGAAAAACTCATTGTGGATGTGGTGTCATACTTGAAGTTCTATTTGAAAAAAAAAAAAAAAAAAAAAAAGATAAAGCTTTTAATAATATTGCCAGAAATACCAGCTCTTGACTGGGAACTGAGCACACAGTTATGAAACCTTAAGAAAAGACTTACCATCTGAACCTTGGTGATACTTTAAGATTTCTGGAAAACCCATGTATGCAAAATGATAGAATTTCAAACATTAAGGATTTATATTCGTATTTATTATGGACATGTCTATCAAAATATGCTAATTCAGTGCAATTGGATCACCATAGCATTTAATATGTTTGGCTGATAACTCATTATCATTTCTAGCCTGCCTCTCCAGTGCTTTGTGCTTGAGGCAGTCATTAACAGCCTGGGTAAGGAGGAATAACCCTCTGCCACAGCAGAGTTGTTGTGATTCACTCTTGTTTTGCATGTGTGGAAGCCATTTCAGATGCTGGGAAATAAACCGAAAGGACTTGGGAGTCCTGAAAGTAAAAGTGCCATAGGTTAATGGAACTTTTTTACACTGATGTGACAATTTTGGTTGATACTCAGTCCACAGATGAACAGATCTCTTTTCTGCTGCTTTGTTGAAGTTTTCCTGTTGATGCCTGTTCACCATCCTGCAAGTCCAGTGCAGTGTCCTATGTAGTTCTTGTGTCTTGCATAGCAGCATGAAGGACACGTGGTTGCCAATTTGTAGTGCATTTTTGGATGTGGCTGTTAATAACAAACCCTTTGTATCACCTACACCTTGTGCTCTGGTAAACACTGACCAGTCATTTCCCATTATGGCTGACCTTGTAGGACTTTGTTGTTGGCTGGCACTGTAGTAATCCTAGGTTGAGTTCTGTCTCTTCAACATAAAGCAAGCAGATTTGCTTGCCTTGATCCCCCCTTTTGGTTCATTTTTCTGCATTTACTCCATAGTTACCTTCTCCACTTTCTTTCCACCAGTTACTACTGTAACCACACCATAGTTACCTTCTCCACCGCTCTCCTCACTTCTCCTTTTCTCCACTGCTTTCTCCACTTCTCACTAATAAACACAGCTGTTTAGAACTATGTGTTTACTACTGCAGTTTAGCTTGTTTACTTTATATGGCTGTTTCACAGCTGGAAGCAGCCCAGATCCTCTGTCTGCAATGGCTTTAGGTTCTTAGCTTCTTTGCTTCAGCAGGATGCCTCCCTGGTTTGGACTTCCTTTAGCTGCTTTCTTGGCTTGATGGTCATTTTTCTGCTAGGTTGCAATTGCCTGTTCTGAAGAGACCGAGCAGAATGCTGAGTCTCTGTTCTCTGGAAAGAGACAATTGCAGTGTTTCAACATTCTTGAGTAGGGAGTCCCATGTTTTCCCTTTGCCTCTGCTGTTTACTCTCTTGGTTTTTTGTACTGCTGCTTCTGCCTTCCTCCATGGATAAATGGGAAGAACTGGCTCCACAGTGCTTTTACGTTTCACCACATTTCGGCTGCATCTACTTTAGTGCTCTGTCTGAAGTCAACACAACAGACGTGCTACATATGGCAAACATTCCTTTTGTTTCAACAGTCCACGCTTGAACATCTCCAGATCTTCCAGCTTAGAGAAAACGAAGCCACAGCCTGTGAGCAGATGCTTCCCCATTCAGTGCTGTAGAAAGTGAATTCTAGTCAAAGACAGTCCTCAGTATTCATAAATGATTTTTTCCCTTTGATCATCAGCTTTGTGGTCATATCAGTGGGTGCAAAAATGCTCTTAATTCCATGATATTTTTCAGTGACTCCCTGTATTTCAGTAGCCTTCTGGGCTATGTGGGATGGTTGTTTCTAGCTCTAGCTTGCTATGTTTTAGTCCCTTATCTCAAAGCATTTGTGTTTTGATTGTAATACAATGCAGCATAAAGCCTCTTGTGACAGTTCTCCCTCCTGTGTCACTGTAAGATTTCCTAATGTTGCACTTGTGATTAAATGCATAACTTGTGTTTCCCAGCAGTGGATGACGCTTCTGCATGTCAGCTACTGGGAGCTTTATGCAGTACTTGCTCTTGGTTTTCTGGATCTCTTATCAACATCTCGCATTTGCCCATTGGCCTCAGCATGGCTTTATTGTATATTGTCAGCTTTTGCTCACAAGTGTTATGATCTGCTGTTACTGCCTTGTCAGTGTTGTAGGGATAACATTGCAGCTAGCTATTCAATCCTGCTGGAACAGAATTGGTCATTGACCTAATAGCGTAGCTGCCAACATGGTGATTGAATTGTTGGGAGTTCTTTCCTACAGTGTGTACACATTGATAGCCCATGGATTTGTTGAAGTCAGATTGTATAGCTCTGTTTAATTGGAAATCTCTACCTCTTCAATCACTGCATACATTGCCTTCTTTCTCGTCTGAATGGCTGTGCTTTTAAAAGTTGAAAGTTAGTGATTTCCAGCAGGTGTGACATGCCTGTCTTGCTTTGGACTTTTCCATCCCCCAACCCCCTCCATGTGCCCTCGACCTGAATGCCTGTGTATTGGTTCTGCTGCTTGCTTTCTTTTCACCTTGGGCTTCAGTACTTGTTCTGAATGTTACTGCTTTAACCTTTTCCCTGTCAGATCAATTACCTTTGCTGTTTGCGACCATTTCTCTAAGGTCAGATGCAATTCAAGCCTCTCTCCTATACAATAGAATCAAATGTCCCAAATGTTTGTCTGACTGTGAATCTCTGATACTTTCACAGTTACATGCTGGTTGCCGAGGAGTCCTACTTACTACGAGTCATGACCCCTCAGCATTATGTTGTTCAGCAGTGCTTGGTCAGCGATGACCAGCCACTCTGTTTTTATTGGGTCTGTCTATATGAAGAAACATATTTCTGTCCAGGCTTCCTTCCATCCCCCTTTCTTTTTTTCCTTTTTCCCTTGAATGTCAGTACTTACTAAACAGTCTTATTAGCTGTTACTGGATTTGAGGCATTATTCCTGGCAAGTTTGTCTCATGGGCCTTTCATTTTTTTTCCACAATTACATTGTAAAAGTTCTCATCTTTATTCTTAATAGTTAGCTGTTAACTCAAATTGTTCTTTCTTTCACTGTCTCCATGTTTGTGCAAAGGTTTTGTGCAGAAAATGGCTTTCCTCCAGTTGCCAGTGAGAAATCTGAATCCCTGTCTGCCTGCCTTAGTTTCTAGTGAATGATCTTCTGTCCTGCTCGCCCTATTCTTTGCTACATTTCTGTGGTTTTTTGTATCAATTTATAGGTCATAAGAATTCGCATTTTTAAAACTGAACTTTTTTCTTTTTCTAGAGAAATACTTGCAGAACTACGGCATGTAATATGAAAGCCATGTGAAAGCATATTGATTGCCTTCTATATTCACCAAACTATTTCTGAAATCTGTTTTATTCTCTTCTGCTTTCATGGTGTTTGGCCAGTGTGGTAGACAAATGATTCAGCAATATATGAAGCAATGGAAAATGTTATTTAACTTTTTGCAGTGAAAACTAATTTATTAACATTGTTATCTACCATTACATGTCTGTGTTTTCTGGGTATTCATCTTTCTAGTCTTTTGCTCTTGGCCATCTCAAAAGTTTTCATATCTTTATTGCTTTTTTTTTCACACATGGCTGGAGTAATAATTTTATAGTAATCTGGACCTCTGGTTCTTCCCAGGCCACATCAGTCTTATTTTTGGTACAGACTGTCGGTAAAGTTGTGGTGCAGACATTTTGATTGTAGGGAATGAGAGCAAGCTTAATCCAAAACCAGGATTCAGCTGATTGAAGTTCAAGCTGTCAAAAATTTAGGCATGTAAATCCAGAATTGCAGTTCTGGGAACCTTAGCTAAGGTACAGCCGAAACCTCAAGATTCCTGCGTGACTTTGATATCTTACTTTTTAAACTTAGTTTGCCCAGAAGCCTCTTTTCATATGCTGAGGTTCGTCTCTGTTTTCCAAAGTGGAACAGCCTTCTGCCTGTGCCATGTCAGGAGGAGGCATCCAACTCCCAGCAAGGCTGTTTTAGTAGGTGCTGCCACTGTGTACTTGCCAGGCATTCCTCAAATCTTACTGAAGAAAACCCACTTATAGTGTCTGCTTCAGATAGAATGGTTGAGGAATAGAGGAAGGATAGTTTGTCTTTCTGTAGGACTGTGTGGTTAGAGTTTTCACCTTTATCAAGCATGAGACCCTTCCTCTGCCCGAGTGGGCTTAAGCCTGTATGTCCCTTCCTGGATGCAGAAAAGCATTTTCCCTTTATATTTTAAAATGCTAGCTTGCATGCAGTCTGGGATTTATGAGACAAGGGACACCACAGGACCCACTAGCCAGCTAATGGAAGCGCTTATCTTTGAATACGGGAGTCTTGGGCTTTCACTCTGGCTTCTAGGCCTGTTTATGTATTTTGAATTAAACAGTTTCATTGGTTATAGGTCTGAGTCCTTCAAACTGACACTGGGTGTCTTGTTTCATTGTATTTTTAAGCAGCATACCTGTCGTAAAGAGCCAGGTGATAAACTGTGTCTGTCAGATCAAAAAATAAATAAATGTAAATATCCCTTAGGCCAGGGAAATTCTCAGTTTACCTTGCTGTTTTTGCAGTAATAAAAACACTTGGACAAATCAGTGCCTCAACTGCAAGAGGAGTTTTATACAGGAGAAAAATGAATGCAGGAGAAATGTGTGCAAAAGAAAATTACTTCCTTCAGTGGCTCTGTAAATTCCCCTTTGTTTAACCTTTATCCACAACATATATCTAAAAAGCACTCTCTCCACACATGATCCAACTAAGAATCCTTAATCAGATCTTTGTCATGTTAGTCTGTTGTGAATAGAAATTGGAGAGAAATAACAAATTCAGCATTTTATAAACACAGCCAATAACATCTAGTGAGGTGCTTTGATTTGTCTACACTGGCATTGATGTCTTTGGCCTTGGGCAAACCCTGGAGGCTTTCTGTGTATCTTGCTACTTGCTAAAATAGAACAAACCTGCTTTGTAAAGGGCATTGAAAGGTATAGAGTAACATATGGAAATGCTTCACTTTTCTGCAATTACTGGATTTGTTACGTTGTCTCATATTTTTGAAAGACAGTCCAGGCTCAGTTCCATACCATAAGCTAGAAAATGAGCAGGTGATACATCTGGGTAGAAACAGACCCTGTCCCTCCTTTTGCTCTTTAGGAACCCCTGGGAAGTTCTCATATAGCTGCACTGAGCTCATGTCTGACTTCTTCCTCTGGGATCCTGAAATCCAGTGAATACTTTTGACATAGGTATTATTTGGGATTAGTGGGACTTCCTCCTTCTGGGGGATCGTCCTGTTACCAGACTTAGGAAGGACCCTCACATGACCAGCTGTATTTAGACTCTACTTTTCAAGTGGGAGCTCAGCTTGGCATTAGAGTACATGCTTTGTCCCCTATGCTTAGACATCAGTCCCTTGCCCTTAAGAACAAAGGAGAAACACCCACTGTTACCAAGCATTAAGAAACTCTATAGGGTGTCACTCTTGTTTGGCTATTATCTGTATACATACAGGTACAAGCATTAGCAGCAAGAAGAAATGTAATTGAAAGGTCAGAGCATAATACTGAGGAAGTGGATGCTCCATCACTGAATATGCACTACCCCTGCCAGTGTGGTCAGACTGACTTACGTCGTCTTTCAGCAGACCTCTGCTTTAATTAAATTTATTGGGACATGAAAGAAGTTCTGTGTTCTTACTAGCATTTTATACTAATAGGTTGCAAAAACACTAGACTAATCTACTTTAGTGGTGGTGGGAGGGGGGTTGCATAGATGTACACATTCTAGACTGAGAAGTAATTAGTATTTATTAAAACACAAATGTCTTTTTCCATTTATGCTATGGTCTTGTTACGACCTTGTGTTCCTCTCCTATCTTTTTTATAATTGCCTATTGTACTCTCATGTACATTAGGGCATTAATAACCTTTGTATTACCATTTTTTGTATTTTGAGAGTATGTCAGTGTTGCTTAACATATTGTAGTGAGCTTACTCCCATCTTACAGTCACATTCTTGCAGTCACGTGTTTTTTGGAAAATCTAATATTCAATTAGAGGCAATTTCTGTCCATGATGCTTATGAAGGAACTTGCAAATAGAAATCTTAGTTATTTGAAAAGTGAATGGCAAATAAAAGCACCTTGAACAAATAAATCGTTTTTAGACCTCATTATTTTTAGGCTGGTTGCAGTATTTTGGGAAGTCCAGCACTGGAATTTTATTTCATACCTGTTCAAAATTCGAAGTGCTGACTTTTTGGTGTATGTTTTTGCCATGTATTCAGTGATGCCCCTGGGTACTACTTGGAAATATAATGAATAATAATAACTTGATAAAGTGGTTAAAGTATAAAGAATATACAAGTATGCACACGCAGAGGCAAGAAAACACTGTTTTATTTTTTTTTCAGTTTTTCTGCAGTATGAAAATTCCCATATGAAAAATACACTTCTATCGAAACATAATAAATCTTCAGTAGGGTTCTAACTGCAGCAGGTGTTACCAAAAAGATAATAGATCCTCAAATATCTTCTCGTTGATTCCAGGCTATTACAAACTGTACTAGACATATGGCACAGCATTAGCAGAATTTTAAAAAGTCCAGTTAGGCAGAAGGTGGTAGTTTATCTACATTTTCCCTTATTTACAAGGAAATGATCCCCAAGCTTAAAAAAAACCTAATTCAGGTTGAGTTATGCATATAAGCACCATTCATACATTGAAATTATGACTTTGTCTGGTGCCATTCAAATGCTGCATGAAGTTGTAATCCAGGTGCTCAGAGCAGAAGCGGGTACAGCAATATTCTTCTCTGCTAGGTACAGGAAAATCCATGCAGTGAAATAGGGTTTTTTTGTCCAGGAATAAGCTTTCATGGTGATGCTGAAAATATTGAGAAATCTGGCTGTATTTTGGGACCATCTTTAAGAGATGTGATTTTTCTCTCATGTCTCCCTGGCTGTCAGATGCCAACTGATGTTTGTCTTTAACCTCTTAAAGTGCATTCTAATTGAAGCTAATTGTAAAAGCTATGAATGTTATAAGGAATAATACTCAAAGTACTTCGTGGTGGATGGAGTACCAGGCTGTCTGCTTGTGTTAGTGTGGTGTGGTGCTTGTTCCAACATCCAGCTCAATACAGGACTGAGGATCAATTTTAGTTTTAGTTAACTGCCAAGGCCCAAATAGTGCAGAAATTGCATTTTATGTCATTTCAGACTTCAAACCCCGTTAAAACAGAGTAAAAAGCTACAAAAGCTTTTTGGACTCCTGCTTGTGAAAATACTGTAGGAAAAAACCCACAATGCTAATAAATTGTGTCAAGTTAAGAACATTTCTATTACAACACATTGTTCTGAATGTGACTGTTGTACAGTGTGTGTTTGCATGTCTTCTGCTGTTGACTGAGTTATTAAATAGTTTATTATGGGTTTTTTTTTTTAGTGCTTTATTTCTCCTCAAAAAAATGAGCATAGCCAAACAGGAGTTAGTGCTATACACCCTTGAGAAGGTAGAAATGTTTCAACTGTGACTGATAACATTCTGATCTAATTCAGATTATGGAGAGGTCAGTTCAAGTCTGTATTTAACCCCAGCAAACTCTGTTATATTTCATGAACTTTCAGAGCATCTTGTAGAATTGAACAGAAGTGGTCCAAGCCAAGACTCACTGATGTCTTTGTGATGGAGAAGTTCTCTTGGGCTTGCCTTCCAGAAGAGCCCTGCTATTAGCAGTTGTATATAGCACTTGTTGTCATCTACCTGGACTTGTGTAAAGTGTTCGATACTGCCCCACATGACATCCTTGTCTCTAAATTGGAGAGACATCAATTCGATAGGTGGACCACTCGGTGGATGAAGAACTGGCTGAATGGCCACACACAAAGAGTTGTGGTCAATGGCTTAACGTCCAGCTGGAGTCCAGTAATGAGTGGTTGTCCCTCAGGGATCGGTGTTGGGACCGGTCTTGTTCAACATCTTTGTTGGTGACATGGACAGTGGGATTGAGTGCG